>QJNU01000023.1:0-265517 GCA_004154915.1 Monosporascus ibericus
GTCGGTACTTAGAGCTACAGGTTTTAAAGAGCACTAGCCATAACTGCGCCGCAGGCGCAGCCACAACCTCAAAAATAAGGCCTGATCTCGATGAGGTAACTGGTACCGAGCCGAATGACGACTTTACAAAGGTGGGGCGGAAATTTGGCGCCTGTGCCTTTGTCCTTCCGATAAGGCCAGATTACCCAGGAATCCTCTTTATGTGATGTGTACCTACCATGCAGCTAAGACTTATCTGTCTTGTCTCTGGCATTGATTGTCCCACCTAATACATTATACTCTCTCTACCCTACACACCTATCTTAATTGCTCCCCTCGTTCCACTCCAAACACGGTGTCCCTATCGAATATCTTTCCTGATCGTGGACGGCACCCGGACAATTTCTATCTTTTTATTTTCCGTTAGTTTCTTGCGGCGGCCACTCACTGACTCGGCAGGCTATGGAACAGATGATGGGCGGCGGCGCTGGCGCTGCTGGCGATGGTGGCCGTTTCCCTCTCGAAGCCTGGTTTTGGGAGATGCCGATATGCACGAGATGGTGGACTACTGCGACTGTCTTGACCAGCGCCTTGGTCCAATGCCAGATGGTCACGCCGTTTCAGCTCTTCTATAGTGTTCGCACCGTCTTCCAGAAGGGAGAGGTAAGCCGAACCCCCCCTACCATCTACAGCCAGCACCGCCGCCGCCGTCCTAGAGTTCCATTAGAGGATGGGGCGGCAGACCGTTGGCGCGGACGGCTTAGCCTGCTCGCGTACCCAGGTACTGATATACTGTTGTTCTTATAGTATTGGCGTCTGTTGACGACCTTCCTCTATTTTGGGCCTTTCTCGCTCGACCTGCTCTTCCACGTCTACTTCCTCCAGCGCTATGCCCGTCTACTCGAAGAATCGTCCGGCCGATCGCCCGCGCACTTTTCCTGGCTACTTTTCTACTCCATGGTCTTTCTCATCGTCATCTCACCTCTAGTTTCTATGCCCTTCCTCGGCCATCCTCTGTCCTCAACATTGGTTTATATTTGGTCGCGACGTAACCCAGACACTCGACTCAGCTTCCTCGGTCTGCTTGTCTTCACCGCGCCATATCTACCATGGGTCTTGATGGGATTCAGTCTTGTTATGCACGGGACCGTGCCCAAGGACGAGATCATGGGCGTGGTTATTGGTCACATATGGTACTTCTTTACGGACGTTTATCCTCCTATGCATAATGGTTCTCGACCTTTAGACCCCCCAATGTGGTGGCGCCGCATCTTCGAGGGAAGGCAAAGGGATGAGACGGCCAACGCTGTCAACCACGAGTTCGCTGTTGCGGGGGGGCCGGAACTTGCGCCTGCCAGGGACGTTCGGTAGTCGCGATGCTTAGCGGCTCCTGGTAGCAAAATGCCTACAAAGGCATCACATGATTGGTGTCCATATATCCAGTTACGGGGTTGTGAAAGATTAGTACATAGTATGGCGTTTGGTTTCTTATAAGCGACTGGTATGGTTACGCAGCCTGGGCGGTTGGCACCACTACTTAGATTTCACAGGCACTGCCGCCGTATATGGCGCTGAATTCATCTGCTTTCTAACTTTAAATGTCTTTACCATACGTTGTGATTTGTATTACTCCCCGGGGCCTTAAACTGCTCTGGAGTTTTAAAATATTAAATCGATGTTTATAAGTCTTAAAAGCTGTTATTTTTATATAATATAATATATTATATTTTATATTTTATACGAAATCAACTATATTTAAGTGTAAAAGGTCTTATATATAATCATGTATTTACCACCTTCTCCCTTGTGTTAATGTTTCCTATATATATATTATGATATTTAAAACCCTGTGTATCTGCTGACGTCATATTGGTGGGCTGGCTTCATTTTTGCGCCATTATTTAAAGTGATGTATTCTCTTTAAGCTAGCGGGGCAAAGGTCGAAATCTGCACGGACCTCGTTAAAACCAACTCAGTGATCACGTAGGCACTTAATAGACCCTACCATATACAACCGCCCTAAAGACAAAGTGCGTTTGGAGCTTCTTGATGTTACGTCGTGCGAGTAACCGAAGTTAAAGTCATCGACAAGGGCTCTAGGACCGCGAGATGCGAGCTTACTGGTATGATAACGTCGCGGTAAGTCGCCTATGTAACCGCTCATCAGAGCCTGCCAGTGCCAATGTTCTCATCACTCGTCTCAGGGCGACCAACGCCTCCCACATGACTCCGGCAGGAACCTAGACGCCTCGGAACTGGAGAAGCTGGGTGTACTGTATTACAGGTTTGAGGATCTGGACGGCGTCAACAAGCTGGCTCAACAGCGAGGATACAAGAATCGCGATGAAATCATCGTGTCTCCTGCGAAAATGGGTGACGTCTACGAGGAAAAGGTGAAGATGTTCTTCCACGAGCATATGCACGAGGACGAGGAAATCCGGTATATTCGCGATGGGCAGGGCTACTTCGATGTCCGGAGCAAGGACGACGAATGGGTGAGGATCGCGCTTGAGAAGGTAAATCGCGACCACAATCACAGTTGAGTCTGATGGGGCGAGAAGCGTGAATGGATAACTCATGCCGGTTAGGACGACCTCATTGTTTTGCCTGCTGGTATCTACCACCGATTTACTACTGACGAGAAGAATGTACGTTGACGCATGGAATTCTCTTATTAGTTGCATACTGACATGAGCTATAGTACGTCCAAGCCATGCGTCTATTCAAGGACGAGCCAAAGTGGACGCCATTGAACCGCGATAGCGATTTAGATTCGAACGACTACCGCAAGGCATACGTATCCCAGTACCTCAAAGAAACTTGGAGGGCGAGTTAGGGTGTAGAATCCCGAGAATTCCATCGCTAATATGCATGAATCCATGGTCTGTAAAAACCAGCGGGTGCGCCTAGTACGAAAAAGCAGCGTAGGATTTCAAAGCGTTTCTCTGTCGCTCCCAGAAGGGGCTCTATACTACGTGAGTGGTGACTTCGTGGCCTTTGCCATTCCTCTCCGCCTTTCTATGTCTGCATAGAATTTTTTTTCAGGAGCACTAGGGAGGCTCTTGAGTACCTGTGGATATGCTCACGTATTATTGTCGAGTTACTATGTGTGACTGTGTTTCTCGGCATGTATTCGGGGTGTTAATTTACGGGAATACCCAAGTAGTTACGCAGACTACAGTTTACGTCAGCCAGCAAAGGCTGCTACCGGCTGATTCTCCAATATATATATATATAAAAGAGATAAAAGATAAAATTAAAAATAAAACTAAGAATATAATTAAGAATGAAATTGAAACCAAAATCATATTAAAATTAAAATTCAAGGTAAAAGGGTTTAATTTTTCTAAGTATTACGTTAAAAAGATAAATATTAACCAATTAAATCTCAGATCCCCGTAATAAGGCAGCGAGACCTAAGTTGTAATTACGTTTAAAAACGGCCCGTTTTAAGCCATTATTAAAAGTCTAATCTATTTTTAAAACTGTTTATTTTAAACCTTTAAATAAAACGGGATAATTTTATAATTAATTTCATTTCGAAAAGATTACACTTTTATAACGTCTTATGTTAACTTGCAAGTTAAACCAGCTAACAAAGCGCATTTTAAGGATTTATAATAGTAAACTTAACTTATTTAAATAAAATTTATAAAATTATATATTTTATCGTATATTTTTACTTAAATAGATTTATAAGTTTTATAAGTACGTGTATTATATCCAAACTTGTCGTAAACCTTATATTTCTGGGTTTTTGTAAGTTAACTCTTTTATAATAAATATCTTTCGCCGTTTTTAGTTATATTTTTATTAGTATATTCTTTCTCGGCTAGGACAGTTCGTCTTTTCTATATTTAAAAAAATATACCTTTTTTGTTTGGAAACAAAAGCATTTATTTTCGGTCCTTCGACAATAATAAAAGATATAGTTCGCTTTATAATTAATAGCGTTTTTCTTTAAAAAGTAAATTTCTATAAAAGTATTAAGGTACTTCTTATTAAAGAGTTAACGTGTTTAATTCTTTCCATCGGCGAACTGCTTTTAAAAAATTCTATATATAGAACGTCCCTGCTTAAAACGTTTTTAAATTTATTTATTTCGAAAGCCTTTTATAATAAAGAAACGGCTAGAACCGGAAAGGATAAATAGAAAGACCGTCGGCGTACGTATAATTAAAGAAAGTTTTAACTTAGAAAAGACGTTATTAAGAGTAAATAAAATAAGTCTAGCTTTTACGAATCCGATTTTTATACGATCGAAGGTTATATAATTTTACACCCGTGGTTTAAATAAAAACCTTAACGTCTCACACTACCGAGTCGGCTATACTACTAAGTCGGCTGGTTTTTGGCATCTCGCAATAATTAATCGAAATAACTCAGCCACAACATATCCAATTGATCAAATTAACGGTATTCCTTTTCGCTGATCGTATCTACAGCTTTGTGATAAATGCACGCATTATATTAAGGCATGATAAGGACGTTATATTACCATTCCTTCCTTTTAACCTACCTGCGACCGATTATCCTTTAACGTATCTTAATTAATATTGCCCCCATTTCGCAAAAACTATAACCAACCGATAAAAAACGATTATTAATCGAATTCCCGACTTATATAAGTAAGCGTTTCTTGTCCGGCTTTAATACGTGGAAGATATTCGCAAATACGTCGTATTAGAAGGCTATAGAGCTTTATTATAGAGCGCGTTATAAGACTGTGAGATAAGGCTGTAAGGCTTGTTATAAGGCGCGTTCCGGTGTGCGTCATAGGGCGTATCGAGGTATTATAGGACTTGTGGGAGCAACAATTCGATCCTACGTAATTAAATGATTAAAATAAACATTTCGAATAAAAAAGAATACTTATTATACGAGATGAGCAAGTTCTTTTAGCTAACAAAAAAGGTGGTAGTAAACATTATTGTTAATAATTACTAAAGGTAATTATCATATAAAGGTTAAAAGAAAAAAATAGGAATATAACGTCCGTATTAAGCCTTAATATAATGCGTACATTCGTTATAAAGCTGTAAATATGGTCAGCGAAAAGGAATACCATTAATTTAATTAATTTAATAGGTTATAGTTAAGTTATTTGGATTAATTATTGCAAAGTGTCAAAAACCAGCCGACTCGGTAATATGGGACGTTATCGCTATAAATATGTAAAAGTCGTATTAAATTTTCGATTTAAAGCGGAAACCGGTTATACTACGAGAAAATTAAATAGTTAAAGAACTTAAAGAAAAAAAGAAATATGTAGGTAGATAAAACGTAATAATGCGTAAGATAAGAAATAACTAAGTTCTAAAGTGAGGTGATCGCTAACCAGTCGCAGAATGAATTCCAAGTGTATTAGACTACTTCTATCTGGCGTCTTTTAATAGTTGTTAAATAGTTATTTATACTAGTGAGTGAGTCGACGACTAGCCGGTTGCTAGTCGTAGACCTCTAGGAGCTATTTTCTTAAGAGATTTGCTATTTGCGCAGTGAACCTTTTGCTATTTGCGCAGTGACTTACAATTTACACCTGTCAGCCACCTGCCACAGCGCTGCCACCTGTCATCTTAACTGTATGCAATTACAATTGCAGCCCCTAATCCTTTGATTTTTTCAAATTGCTTCGCATACCAATAACAACACCATCACCACCATTATAACACCTTCGGCAGCTATGGCTGAAATCCCCAATCCTGAAGAAGGAGGGCCATATGGCGGGCGTCCTACCGAGACCTGGGACCCCATGTTCGAGTACCTTCAACATTATAGAAAACGCCACGGATATGGCGTTAAAGGGAACTAATATAATAATTATCGTTACGGCAAACTTACCCGAATAACCGTTTCTTATAACCGTAATATATTTCGTAAAAGCAAAAATATTAATTAACGAATTAAATAAATTACGAAAAAGGTTAGCTATATATAACGTAATTTTATTAAGGTTATAACTAAAACAAATTAAAAGTTCGTTTGTAAGTTAAATCCTTTTCGAAATATATATAATTATACTTATAATTAACTTAATAATAAAACCTTAAATAATAACGTAAGTAATTTTATATATAAATGTTTTATAAAAACATAAAAACGTTATATTAAAGGTTAATATAAAATTAATAGTACCGCTTAAATTATCGTAACGTTATTACGCGTAATATTTATATATTTTTTTTATTTTCGTAAAAATTAAAAATATTAATAATTATATTTTTAAGGTAAAGTTAAAAAAAATAAATAACTTTATTAAAATTTAAGCGTTTATTAAAAAGTTCGAAAATAAAAATCGTTTTTACCGAATTATTTACGAAAAAGTTAATTTTAACCGTATTACCGGTATATTTTGGACGTACTTATAATATATCGAAATATAATAACGTTTTTAATATATTATTATTATAAATAATATATATAAAATTAACCGTTATAAAATACCGCTTATAAATATTACGGATTATACGAATTATAAAAACGTTTTTAATATAACGTTTAAAGTTATTTATAACGAAATAAAGGCGTTATTTAAATAGTTATTTTAATAATATATATTTTTCTTAAAAAAGTTTAATATTTTATATTTTAATATTTTTTTTCGATTTTAACGAAAAGTTTAAGGGCGTAATAATAATAACGTTATCGAATACGTAATAATAAATATGTATTTTTTATATAAATAAAAACGTTATTTTTTATAATCGTAAAAAGTAAAATTTTTTTACCGAAAATAACGGTAATAATAGCTTTTTTAAGGACGGTTACGGTATTAATAATAAAAAAGATATTTTTTTAAACCTTAATAAAAACTAAAGAAATAATAATTAATAAAACCTTTAATATTTAAATAATTCCGAACGTAATAATTAATTTTATTTTTTAAAGATATTACCTTTTTTTATTTTTTATAACCGTAAAAAATATTTATTATATTAATAATATATAATATATTTACGTACCGAAAATTCTTTTAACGTTATTTAATAATATTTAATAAATTAATTCGGTAATAATTAACAATTTACCGTTAAATACTTAAAGGATATATAACTTTTTATCCGTTATTAATAAATTAATTATTTTATTTTATAAGATCTTAATTATAAGGCCCGAACGAACTTTTTTACGAAATTTAATTATAATTTTATTAAATATTATTTACTTAATAAATATAATAACTTTTTCGTTATAAATAAAACTTTTATAAAAATAATCGATAAATAAAAAGCGTAATTTTATTACGTAATTATTAATTATATTACTTAATTTTGTCATAATTTTATCCGCCTCAAATAAATAAAAAATATTTTATTTTATTAATTAAAAAAAGTTGTTAATTTTTTAATAAAATAATACCGCCGAACGTTATTACAATTTTTAATATAAGCTAATTTTATATTTTAACCGTTACCGGTATATATAAATACTTTTAAAGCGTAATATAATATATTATATATTTATATTATATACCATAATATTTATTTAACGCTTAAAAATGTTAATATTAAAAATTATTAATAAATAATATTAATAAATAATAATATATACGGCGGAATTTAATAAATAATTTCCATTATTTTAAAAGCGTAATTAATAATATATAAGTTAACGAAATCCCTTTTTCATTTATCCGTAAATTATAAATTACTTAAACGCGTAACCGCTTTCGTAACGTTTCGATAACCTTATCCGAAGCCTTTCGTTTAAAGGCCTAACGATCCCATATACGCCGAGATTTTTACGAATTATTCCGCCGTAAACATTTATAATAGAAATCCGTGAAAAAATCCGAAAATAATATTATATTTCGATTTTCGTAACGGATATACCGTAACGTAATTACGCCTTTAATTCGGGGTAATGCTTAAAGTAATACGTTATCTATATTACTTACGAAATCGTAAGCGACCGTAACGAAAGGATAAGGCCGAGGCCGTAATAGTAGGGTTATATATTACCGCGATGGACATAAAACGGGTGGCGGACGAGATAGTACGTAAAGAATAACAGTATTTTTAACCTTATCGGCGCCCGCGGCGTTATCTATAGCACCTAAGGTAACGATAACCTTAACCGCTACGGTTGCCCTAGACTTTAAACGCCGTTAACAAGAACTCGTTGCTGCTACGTACCGTCTTTAATACGTAATAAGTTATTTCGAGCTAAAGCCAGGCGTATGGGTACCTAATTCGGCTGTGGTTAATACGATTAACCTAATTAATAATAATTAATTATTATATGGGGTTGCAAAGGTATTAAAACGCTTTAAAACGCGTTAATTTTAGGAAGCATTATTGTAATATAGCTAAAATTTATTATAAATCTTTTTAATAAGGGTGCACCTTAATAAATCAATTAAAAATGGGTGTATTTTGCTAATGTTTTGTATAAGGGGGTCTCTGAGGGAAGACTAGGTACGAACTGGAAGGTGTGCCAGGTGTATGCCAGCTGGAAGGTGGGTCACTGCGCAAATAGTAAAAGGTTCACTGCGCAAATAGCAAATCTCGTATTTCTTAAATAATGCTATTATTTGCGTAATGTTTTTCGAGTTCGACCGTATAGTAATTTTCGTAGCTGTTGAAAATAAAAGGACGTTTTCATTTTTTAGTACGCGTTCGTACGTATTTATTAAAATATTAAATTTATTATGTACTTTATTAATAGTTTGATAGTATGAATTAATATTATCTTTTTTAACTTAATTATAAGAGTTCTAACTAATTAAAATTAAACTAAGTTTTGTTCGCTATAGTAGGAAATGAAACAAAAGTTTAATTTTACAAATTAATAACTTGCGTACTTATAACCTATATTACATCTCGTTATTATCTTTATTTAATACCTTTAAACGTTTACTAACTTTTATTAGCGTATTATATAAGTAAGTTGTCTTTATAAGTAACCTGTATACTTTTAAACACTGCGCTACGATTAATTAAAATAACTTAATTATAACACCTTTAATTAGTTTAAATTATCCGTGTTCTTTTTCACTACTTATATTTACAGCTTTTTAATAAGTGCGTGCCTTGTATTCAGGCTTGCTATGGACGTTATATCGCTATTTTCTTTTCTTTTAACCTACTTGCAATAACTACCTTTAAAAGCTATCAGCAATATTCTTTTATCACTACCTTCTCTATCGACTAAAAGAACTTCTTTATCCCGTGTAGTAAATGGTTTCATTTATTAAAAACGTTTATTTCAATAATTTTATATGCGTAAAATCGAATTATTACTCCGATAAGTCCTGCAATAGGGCGATAGGCGTTTCGACGCGCCTTATTATAACCCCTACAGCCTTGCTCCACAACCTTACAACGCGCTCTGCAATAAAATCTTATAATCTTACAATATAATGTATTTGCGAATATCTTCTACGTATTAAACGCGGACAAAAGCTGTCACGGTGGCGGCTTCAAGTCAGGTATAACCAGTCTATTCCTATGGGGTAGGGTCAGGACAGAACAGACTCTTGTCCCTTTACCTAGATAGATAAGGGCTGAAGGCCCTTATATGGTATGAAAGCTGTAGTACACCAGGGGAGAGGACATAAGTGGTGTAGGGGTGCCAGGCCAGTAGGCCTGCATGTGACAAAAGCATTCCCGTATATATGTTAGGAATTTAATCGGTAATCGTTTTCTTATCGGTCGACTTTAATACTTTCGAAATAAGGGTAATATTAGTTTAGATGTGTCAGGAAATAGTCGGTTACGTACGGGTTAAAGGGACCAAAAGCAAAAAGCGTCCGTAATAAGCCTTGATATAATACGCGCACTTAGTAAAAGGCTGATTAACGAAAGAGAATACGGTTAATATAAGTTAATTAGATATATTATAGTTAACTTATGTAAATTAATAATCGCAAATGATTTAAAAATGTACAACTTACTTATATAGTAGATTATTATATTTAATATTATGTAAAGTATTAATAAAAACTTCGTTTAATTAAAGTTTTAAGTATTCTTTTTTGTGATATCGTATTTTATAATTATAACGCGAATAAGTCCTAATTATTTATAAAACATTTTAAAGTTTTAGTGTAATATCTTTTAACATTTCATTTATTATTCGTTTTAAACGCATTTAAAAACGGTTTTCACCGTGGTATAAATATCGACGCTTAATTGACCTCGATACTTTTTTAATGAGATAAATTAATAGTAAATTCTTATATTTTAATGTATTAAACTCGGATTAAGAATCTTTTACTATTAAAATTAAAAAACACTGCGTAAATTTAAAGTAATATTAATTAGAATGTCTTAACCTAAATAGCGTATTATTAAAGTAAATTCGAGAAAGTTAAATATTAAATATAAATTTTTAAGACTTAACCTAAATAGCGTATTATTAGAGTAAATTCGGGAAAGTTAAATATTAAATACAAACTTTTAATACTAAGGTTAAACTTTCAATTTTAATTTTAAATAGTTGAATTTATTTCAGGTTCTTTTATAGTGTGTCTTATATTATTACTATTAAAAAGGTCGTAATTAAAGGTAAGTAGTATATATGCAAACAGAATTAAGTAACGAAGTAATTTATTTTACAAGCTAAGATAAGCCGCCATACGCGTTAAATTTATAATTAATTTATATATTTACGAGTTCTTCTAATTTCTAAATAGTAATTATAGTGAATAAAACTATTTTTAAGGCTAGAGAATAGACGACCATGAGGTTTCAAGGTTTAAAAACGAGGTATTGCAACGTTGTTATAACTGCGATAATATAACTATCAATCGTATCATCGTATATTAAGTTGCTTAAGAATACTTGTTATAGAAAAGTCCGTAAATTTAATTTCTTTTTCGTTCGTACCCGTTATAGTTATTACGTCATAATATTGAAAAGTCTCCAGATATAATTAATTAAAACGCCTTTATAATTACGACGTAATAATTAAAACTTGTAAAGGAAAAACTTTTACACGTGTTTTTTATAAAATAATTACTTTAAAACTATTTATAGCGAAATGACAGTTGTATTATCGTAACAATAAGGGCGTTTCAGCTAAAACGTTTACGAAGAACGAAATTTGGTTTTTAAATTATCCCCGATTAATAAGTTGTGGTTATAATTTAAAAACTCCTTTAAAGCTATATATAGCTATAATTCTAATTATTCTAATATTTTATACCACCGAGTCCGCTGATTTTTTTAATCTTTTAACCTTTTAATTTTAATAAAAGGTTTCTTAATATTCATATCATAAGACGTTTTATAAAAGAAGCTCGAATAAACTTAATTATCCAAATTAAAGAATAAAACTCGAAACTGAGCTTTATTAAACTTTATTCTATATAACGTTTTTAAATTAACTTTAAAGGACCAATATAAAGATAAACGCCCCTAAACCGATATTATCTTTAATTTGTAGAAATTAAGGGCGATAGAAAAGAATTTCATTATCGATCGTGTCCTTAATTTAAATATATAAGCGTTTTCTATCCGGTTTTAATACGTTACAATATGGCGAATTTGCTGCTTACCTAACGCGTTATAGTACGCGTCGGGGTTAATTAAGCGTAGAGATTTATTAAATGGCAAAAAAAAAAAAAGCCTAAAACGCGCTTAAATCGAAAAATCGATTATTAAAAAGTATTATACGAAATCTTGGCAATATTTCGCATATAATTTAAGTTTATTCGAGTTATTATCGCGAAATACGATATTATAAAAGGGATATTTATAATCTAAATAAAAGTAGTTTTTTAATAAAACTTTTTATAATATCGGATATAAGGATTATAAATATTAAAAAACGGAAAGAACTTAAGCAAATATAACAGGATAATCGAAAATAAGTTATAATTATATAAGTTATTAATTTGTAGAGTTAAGCTTTACTTTTATTTATTATTTTAATAAGAAAGGTTTCCTTTAATTCTTAATATCGAAAATATTTCTAATTATTCGATTAAAGGTTCTGTATAAGTTATGATAACTATATAATAAATAAATTAAGTTTAAAATTAATTTAACATTATAATAAATATATATAAACGCGTACGAAAGGATTTAAACATTTTCTTATTCTCGACGGTTACGAAAATTATTATTCGATTAAATTCGAAAAGAATTACGCGAATAACGGCATTATTACGTTTTATATACTTACTTATTCTTTTTATCGATTTCACGTTTCGACGTATCCTCTTTTTTTAATTTTAAGACGTATTTAATCGGTATGTAATAAAATTTTGATACGACGTTATTATATTTATATCGCGAAAAAAGATTTCCTTTGCGGCTTTTACGACGTGTTTAAAGTTGTTATAACGTCCGATAACATTAAATCCGGATTCGCGAAAGCTGGATTTATTCTATTCGATCCTAATACCGTCCTTTCTGAATTGGAAATTTTCTTAATTCTACCTACACCGACCCTCTTGCCGCTTACTTCCGTTAATTTTATTTTTTTCCGCTTGCAAAAACCTTTTAAAAATGTTCGTAAAGTAATAAGGTAAAAACATTATTTATAAAAAAGGTTAAAAACTACCAAGATAACTTTCCGATAAGAATAGTTAAATCGGCTAATTTTATAATAAATGGTTATTTATTATTTTTACATACAAGATGTAAGATTAATATAGGTTAAGCCTTATTTTCAGGCTTAGCTAAATACTGTTACAGGAATAGAGGTTCCTGTTTTGGAGAGACCAACCTTTAAGGCCTAGCTCGTGCCTGTCACAGTTAAATCTCGGAAGTTAGGCTTGGCTCTCAAGGTGATCTGGTTGATCTAGGTGGTCTGAGACCAGATCACATAGATCCAACAGATCTACGATACACTTACCTTAAGGAATTGGGATATATAATAAATCGGTCTTTTATATAAATAACACTTACTTAGTTTCGTTACTTAATTATTAATTTAAACTTACAGCTAAAGGTAATCGTTCTTTGCTATGGGAAAAGTCTTTAAACCTTTTTAATAAACAAACTCTTAATAAATTATCCTTTGCTGTATTATTATCTATAAATTAAGACTTTTTTTCGGATACTGCTTATACCTTTAGGGAGATATATAATAAGTTCGGTATATTTTAATAATTCCTTAATTAATAACCGACGGATAATTCCAAGCTTAATTAAGCATAACCTTTTTTAAACTTAATAAAGATGATAGTATAAAACGACGTTTTAAAAATAAACAATATATTTAATTGCTGTTATAAGCTTGTAAGAGATTGATAACTAAATTAAACAACTTATCTTTTATCGAAAAAGTTCCTTAATTAATTAATAATGTAATACTTTTTTATTACCCGAAATAAAAGAAATTTTGTTTCTTTTTAAACTTAACAACATTTAACCCCGGCTTTAAAGGATACTATTAAAGTCAAGGGAAATTTGGAAAAAAAATTAAAGGTTTAAAAGTCTAAGCGCCAAAAAGAAAAAAAAGTTTCTCCTCTAAGAAAAAAATAGAAATTCTGTTACGCAAAATCCAGGCCTTAAAATAATAAGGAAGAAAAACCTTAACCCCTCAGAAGAAAAAGAATAGTTTAACTTCTCCGAAGAATTAAAAAAAGTACCCTAGCACCCCCATTATTCGGCCCTAATCGATACCGCGAAACTATTATCTTACTTCCTAACTATTACGGAATGCCGAAAATTAAAGGTTATAAGTTAATAACTTTAAAGCCTTATAACGGAACTATAAATATGGAAGGAATTTTCGTTTAAGTTAAAACTTACCTTAAGTTTTATTAAAGCTTTTTAACAAAAGATTATCAAAAGAATAATGGCTATTTTTTAACTGCTTATTAAACGAATTTTTTTATAATTCGAACTAATTATAAAAGATTGCCTAAAAAACTATCCCGAGAAATTTTTAAATATTACTAACTATATATTTAGCGATTATAAATACTTTAAGGACCGAATACGATTTGTGTTTAAAAACTTAGATGAGAAATAATATGTAATAAAATAATTATACTTTTTTTTATTAACCTAAACCAACCGTAAAATATACGATAAAATTTAATCGCTTTATCGTAATTTTTAATTTACCTAAAAGCCCGTTATTTTACACCTTTTACTGTAACTTAGAGCCTTAAATTAAACACGAAATATATATAATACTTAAAATAGAATTTGTTAAGAAATATACCAATAAAGTAATTATTACCAACCGACGTACCTTTGACCCGGTACCTCGAAAAAAAAGAATTAATAAACAAAATAACAATAAAGGCTTTAATAGCCGAAATAAAAAGGATAAGGGTAAGCCTTAGAAAAAAGCAAATACCGTTTCGAAAAAATCTAAAAAGATAAGTCTAATATAAAATGTATTAATTATGACACAAAGGGACATTTTAAAAACGAATACAGCTTTACCTCTAAAAAAATTCAAAAAAATTTTTTTAAAAAAGAATTTCTTAACCCTAGAAAAAAGCCAGAACGGCTAAATAAAAAACCGATAGTAAGGCAAAAAATGAAGGAAAGAAATTCAGCTTAACTCTTTTCCAACTAGAATTTACTATTACCATTACCATTTAAATTCGGAACGATATTATAAAGTATAACGATTATCCTATTTGCCAAAATTTTAAAGTTAAAGTTTATATATATTACTTAGAACAAACGGTCTTTACAATAGCTATAAAATTAAGATATCGTTACTATTTCGACGGAAAAAGGTATAAAATGCATAATAAAAATGGTTAATTCCGATTAGATATTAATAATTATAAATAGCTATTTCTCGAACTTTACAAACTTTCCGAATGTACGGTATATACTAAACCTTAAGCAAATCAACATGATTTGCTATATTTTACCGTTTGTTACCTCGACGATTATTTTGTTTACCTTAAAACTAAAAAGGATAATAACTTTTAACCTAAATAGGACGAAAAATACTTATCGAACTAACTGATAAACATAAATGCATAAAATTTCCCGATAGCTAAAATACCTTAACTTTTATTACTTATATCCCGAATGAAAATAAAGTTAAAAAGTTATATCGTAAGGATATTTATATTCCTTTCCGATGCTTTATGTTTAATACGAACTTTTAAATATAAAAATAACCTTTTAAGAATTTACACTTTTAACCTTATAACTCGAAAAATATAAAACTGAAGGTCGACCCTAAAAAGAAAACAATTACCTTTAAATGCTAATTCGGTAGAAAGATATAATATAAATGCATAAATAATTATTATATCAAATACGCTACAAAAAAAGGTCGAAAATAAAAACGCCTTTTCGTAAGCAAATTATATCAGTTAAAAAATGTTAGAGGCTTTGGAAAATAAGGTATCGAAAAGCCTCAGCCTATAAGACCTTATATAAGGTAATAAAAGGACTACGCAACCAAATCGAAATTCCATTTTAGTACAAAAACAAGATATTTAAAATTAAAATCAACTTAAAAGCCGAAAGAAACTTTATCTTTCTTACGGTAACAGAAAGACATTAAATTCCCCGGAAATATAAGTGAAAGTTTTACAAATTACGTATAATAGAGGGAAACTTATCTAAGTATAAAAATAAAAGAATTCTCCGAAAAACGAAAAAACTTTCCGTTTGGATTTAAGGTTATTAAAAACGAATTTCGTTAAATATTACCGACATTTCTGAACATAACATTATCCTAAGAATGCCGTAACTTAGGTCCATTAATTCACACATTAATTACAAACGTTAAACACTTTCCTAAGAAAGTAAAAAAAGCTACTTAAAAAGAATAATCAAAAGATCTGCTATATTATCAAGAGAATACAAATCTAAAATTAAGCCGAAACCGTATTATCTAAATATTAAAAGTTTAAAAAATTGTTCAAAAACCTAAAAAAAAAACCCGAATTATTATTACATAATTAATAAAACCATCGAATACCTATTAAAAAAACATTATTCTACATTTTATAAAATCTATTATGTAAATTCTAAAAAGTTAAAAGGTTTATAGAAAGGTGTATAACTTAATCTAAAAAAAGATATATCTAACCTTATAATTCCCCTGCTAAATACCCCGTCCTTATAATATTACAAACCAAAAACGGAAAAAAAGAAATTAGGAAAAACGGAAACCGGTTTTTTTTTAAAGATTATCATGTACAAATAATTAAATTATATCATAATTAAAATTAAATATTCCTTGAGCTTTATAAACATATTAAAAAGAAACGCTAGCAAAGTTAAGGAATTTATTATATTTAATCTTCGAAATAGCTCTTATCGTAGTAAAATAACCCAAAGAAGAAATAAAAAACGACATTTAAAATAATATATAAACTTTATAAATACCGAATAATACCCATAGAATTTATTAATACTTCCGCCAGTTTCCAACGTTTAATTATAATCATTTTACGAAAATTTCTGGATAAGTTCGTATTCGTTTACCTCGACGACATCCTCATATACTTCGATATTTTAAAGAAATACAAAAAGTATATCGCTTAAATATTTAAAATCCTAAATAAAACGAAAATCCGAATTAACTTAGCCAAAAACGTATAGTATAACGCAGAAAATAAACGTTTTAAGATATATACTTACCCCCGGCCAAATTCAGATTTAACATTTTAAAATAAAAGCAGTTAAAAATTGGCCTATCCTTAATAAAACGACCGTTACCAATATCCGATAGATCTCAGGATTTACGGGTTACGTACGAAGCTTAATTAAAGGATACGGAAATATAATTAAACCTTTAACGAAACTTATTACTAAATAGTATATAAAAAGAAAATTTAAGCTTTTAAAAAATGCGAAAAAAGCGTTCCAAATTTTAAAGTATATAATTATTAACAAAACTATAAATAAACTACTTAATATAAAAAACCGTTAAAAACGGACGCTTTAAATTACGTACTAAGTACCGTCCTAAATTAATTAAAGGATAATAACTAATAATACCTAATAGCCTATTACTTAAAAGCGTTCCGAAACGTAAAACTTAAATATCCGATTTATAATAAAAACTATTAATAATTATTAACGTTTCTTAAAAAATAAGAACTTTTTTATAACGGAACTAAAATACCTTTTAATATTTACTCCGATTACAAAAATCTTATCCGATTTATAAAGACATAAAAACTGAATAAACGAGATAAAACTTAAATAATTTTTCTATTAAGGTTTGACTTTAATATATATTATATTAAAGAAAAAAACCATTTAAGTAAATATTCTTAATCGTAAAGGTAATTACGATTCCAAAATTCCTAAACGAAATATATAAATATTACAGTATAAAAATAGCACTATACAGTTATGCGAAATCCTAAAAAAGTTAACCCCCGAACTTTTAATACGGTTTCGAAATTTTTACGACGCGAAGAAATAAAAAGAAATTTAGCAACTAAAAGGATAACTAAAACGTTAGCTACTATACCATGGCAAGATTTATATTTTTAAGGGCTAATAAAAATAATTCGTAAAGGAATTTTACGAAAACCTATTATATCGATACGAAAAAGTCTTCAAAATTACCTAATAGTTATAGGAAAAAATATAACTTTCCAGAATTACGCTAAGTAATTAAAAAGGTTGTTAAGAATTATAACATTTATAATAAAGTTAAGGTAGCTTATTATAAATCTCATAAGCTATTACAACTTACGGATATTTTTAACAAAACATAAAACCTTTTAACTTGAGATTTTATTATTAACCTTTTTTTATATAAAAACCTAATTATTAAAATCGAATACAACGGAATCTGGGTAATTGTTAATAAAGTTACTAAATATGAGTATTTTTTACCCTTTAAAGAAACTATAACGGTATAATAATTAACTTATATTTCTATTCGATATTACTTTAATAAATACAAAATACCAAAAAGAATATTTTTAACCGAAATAAGTTTTTTACGTTTAAGTTTGGTACTAGCTTTTTCAAATAAATAAGCGTTAAACTTAAGTTTTTGACGGCTTATTACCCCTAAACGGACGAATAAACCGAACGATTAAACCAAACCTTAAAGCAGTACCTTAAAAGCTATATTAATTACCAGCAAAATAATTAAGTAAAGCTTTTATTATTAGTATAAATAACTTATAATACGTTTACTAACGAAGATATAGACATCTTATTATATACAACTATATATTATTACGATACAAAAACTGAACGATTTGAATAGTTACGTATTAAACTATCGAAAATTATCATAGTTACTCTTAAAGCAGAAATACTGGTAACAGAAATCAAGATAATTTAAATACGTCTTCGGAACGAATTACGATTCCTTTAACAAAAGAGGCCTAATATTATAACAAGAAAAGAATTAAAGGATTAATTTTAACGAAAAGAAATAAGATGTACTTATTAGGCAGTAATAGGTTATTATAAAATACTTATAAATAATAAACGATATTTTTATATTAATATATTCAGCGTTTTTAAAAATGTTATCGTATTTATCTTTTAATATATTAATTATCTGTTAATAATTATAAACATTCCGAATAACTCGTTCGGCGTTTCCGGAGCTATTAAAGCAATTTTCTTTATTATTTATCAGGCTAAAATAAAAGGTATATAAGCCGTAATTGTTACCGTTTTAAGTTAAGGTTAACTTTTGTTTACGTATTAATTTAAAACCTATATTTAAAACTTTTATAATATATAACTTAAAACTCGTCTTTTTTGGATACTCTTTTTTACGTTTAACCTTTTTAACTCTCTTATTTGTATCATTCTTTAAGACGACGTTATGTTTTTAATTCCTTATTTTAACGCCTTATTTTTAACGGTATTTAAATCGATTTTACATTACTTATAAAAGGATTAAATAATATCTTTAAAGTTTAAAATTTGCCTTAACCTTTTTAAGTTTTCGTAATTTATAACGTATGATATAATAAAAATTCTTCCACCTTTTAATACTTATATTTTACAATTATTAATTCTTTTATAACTTAGTAATACTTTCTTAATCTGTTAGGCTCTTAATTCTTTTAACCTAATTCTATAATCTCTATTAATAAAAACCGTATATTTATTACTAACGTTACGAAAATGATTATTATTAAACTTATATAATTATTATTTAAAGTTAAAATCTAATTCTCTTTTAAAATATATAATTAATATTAATTTTTTATCGTAAACTCCTTAATTCTGTTAATCGTATACGTTATTACCTTTATAATAAAGTGCTAAAATATATAAGAATCTTTATTTACGTAAAGATTATAAGCGTCTTTTTTGATAAAACTAAATACCTTTTTATAACTCGGTTTTAATATTAATTATAAAAGCGAAAAATTACTAATTTAACACTTTTAATAACATAAAAGTTCTTAGTAATTATTATACTAAACCTCCTACCGTCATTTAAGCATAAAAAACAACTTTTTATATTTCGGCCTTTTATTTTAAATAAAATCGTTTTTAAACGTTTAAGTATTCTTGTAATCTATCTATATAAATTTTTAAAAATTTCAGTTTCAATTTTAAATAAATTAAATTCTTTGAAATGTAAAAGGTAGTTTATAATAAAGCTGCAATAGGTTTTATTTTTAATATTAATAAGTTTAACGAACTTTATATTATTGTAAGGGAATGACCGCGGGGGCTCCCTACTTAAGTGCAGACAAGGACTTCTAACGCCAATTGGCGTTGAAACAGCTGATCTTTTGGATTATGTGGCGGAGTGGCTAGTCCTTTCTATTCCCTTATAATTATATTATATAATGCTTTTTACCTATAACCTTCGTTTTTCAAGGTTTATAAATAATATCTTTCGTATTTTACTTTCGTTATATATTAGCTTAGAAACAATTTTATATTTCTAGAATTTATATCGATGCCTATAAGTCTTTTCATAGTTGAAATTACTCGTTTAATATTAAAATAATAAAAATACTAGTACCAAAAAATAAGTTTCTTTATAACTTTATTTATTATAAAAGCCTTTTTATGCTTAAAAATAATTATAAGCACTTACTTTAAATTATAGCAGTTTTTCTTACCAAATACCTCTCCTAGCCCGTATTCTTATTACTAATTCTCATTACTCGTAAATTTAAAAACCTTATTTATAAATCCCGCTTCTTATAAAGCTATAAAAAAACTCTTTTCGAACTACATTAATCTTTATTATATAAAGCCTATTAAATTGGATCAAGGTATTTACATTTAAATACTCTTATTTTTATAATATATTTTCGTAAATAAAAGCCTCTTTAAAAGAAAACTATTAATATATAATATATACTTTATTAAAGTTTTATTACTTTCTTTATGCGAATCTTTTAGAACTTATTTTAATATTTTAATAAAAGCAACAAATATTGGCCTACTTTCTATTATTATGTAAATACTATTAAATTTAATATTTAGGATAATATTCTCTTCGGAACCCTTAATATTATTCGCAATATTACCGTTCGCTTTTAAATTTTAAAACGACTTATCTTTATCATTAATTATAAATAAATAAATATAGAAAAGTATAACCTTTTCTATAACGGTTACTTTAAAGGTCTTAATTATTAAAGCTTTAACGCATTCGACTGCTACAACTTCAGCGTATTCGACTACTGTAACTTCAGCGTATTCGACTACTGTAACTTCAGCGTATTCGACTACTGTAACTTCAGCGTATTCGACTACTATAACTATCTCTTCGATAATTACTTTAGAGTATTCAACTACTAAAGACCCTATAGCTAAGTATTATAATATCTTATTATATTATTATAGAGCGTTGTTATTCGTACAGTATACGAATTGTTATATATGTAGTGTCCGCACTTATGTTGCCAAGTCTAGCTACTTATAACCGCGCGGAGACCTCTAATGCAGCCCATATAATATTATTACCTAAAAATCTATACAAATTAATTATGCACTATTGCGTTTCTTATTATCAGTATTAAAGCTTTATATAATAAATATAGCATTAATTCTTTTTACAGTTCTTTATAATATATATATTAATTAACCTATAAATACTTAATTATTATCATTAATAATTAGATCCACTTTTTCGTAAAGCTTCATATCGTTAATATTATACCATTTTTCGCATTCTTTCGTTACGTACTTTTGCTTATTACGTTAAAACCGTTCGTGGAGTTATCGTTTCGGCGGTGAAACTGCTGTATTTAATTAATTAGCTTACAATTCGTACTGACGTTGGAAAAGGGCTTATATCGCGTCGGTAAATGGAGGAAGTTATCGCGGGCGATACTGCTAACGTTATTATTATTATTGTTCCTTGTAACGCTATAATTATTATTTCTTTTCTTCCTTTTAGGATTTATATCGTAAGAACGACGACCGTAAATATCGCAAATAGTATTATAATTACTGTTTCCCTTTTTTCTCGGCCGTTAGCTTACGGCCGACCGCGAAGGCGACCTTGTTAACTGTTACCTTATTAATTAAGACCTGATTAATTGCCACTTGATTAATTATCATATTGCTAGCTGTTATACGGCTAAATGGCGACGCGCTTATTTTTATTACCCCTCCCCTCCTCGTTTCGTTCTTATTGTAAGGGCTCGCGATATATTATAGGAACGAATTCGCGGTGGCAGTAAAATTAGCGACTTTCAAAACGTAACGCTTTGGGAAATATTACGGCGCCGCTGCGCGGGCACCTTTGTACGCATATAACGTATAGCTCGCGGATTCGAAAAAGGGGATTATCATAAATAATATTCCGTTCGAAATGTTATCGCTTGGCGATTTCAGTATAACTTAAGCTCTTAATTTCGGGCTTTTTATTTCATACGTACGAGGTTTTTATAAATATAATAAAAATAAACCCTACTATATTAATTTATATACGTATAATTTTTAGAAAAGGCTTACGGTATAAGGCTACCTAGCTTCGATAAGTAATTTAAAGTAATTCGATATTAAATAACGAAAAGATTAACAACCTTATAAATATAATAAAACGTAACGTTACTTAGGCATTTTTAGCATATATACTTTCGACATAGCTCTATCTTATTACGGGCGATAATATTATTATAAGAATTTTTTTATCGTTATTGATTTTTTTAAAGGACTTGGTTTCACGTTTTATAATGCGACTTTATAAGCGATAAAATTCGGGTTGAGTAATTACGATAATAAAAAATATAAGAGTTCGCTTATTCATATTAAGGAAAAATATATATATCCTTTAAATATTTTATAATCTTTAACTAAATATTGTCACATTCGTGAATTAAACATTATCATACCCCGTTAAATTCGGCTTTAAGATAAGAATACTATATATATCTAACATATAAAAAGTTCACTACGATTTTGTAAAATATTCGAAAGTAAGGTATTTAACGTTTCGGTATCGTCGTTTAAAGCAAGTCGGTTAAGACGTTAAAGGTCTTCGCGATTAACAGCGTTAAGGTTATCTTTTTGTTAGTTAAAACCTTCGGGATTACTTAAGGTGAACTTTTTATATTTTCTTTTTCGTTTTAGTTAAACGTTAATAATAACGTTCTTTTTAATATAAAAAATATATTAAAGTGGTGTAAGGTGCAGTATAGGTGCAGCTCTGCAGCTTTACTGCAGCTCTGCTTCTAGCTGCTTCCATTCATTTCGCCGGTGGGCTCCAATAAAGCGACATCCAGTGGGTCGGCGACGATCTATAAAGTTCTAACCTGGCAACTTTTGTATGTAGTCTTTTAGAGAGCTAAGGCACGCCTGATAATTCCTTTTCCCAAGCAACCGATCAAGATGTCCTACATATACCAGCTTCGATAAGCCCCGTCCCAATTTATTTAGTTGCTAAGGAGAGGATCGAACTGCTGCGATCGTCGATTAATAATCGGACATGCTTTTAGTTGGCTGCCGGGCTTCGGTCTTCTGGGAAAGGCTTTTCTTAGTTGATTTATATATAAGATTTTTTTAATTTGGTTTGTTTTTAAAGGTTGTTACTTTTAGTATGTCGCTCGTTTTAATTAATTTTTTTAGTTCTTTAATTCGGGGACAGGTTAAGTCCAAAATAACTTTTAAAGTATTCTAATCGTGACGTTTTTAACAACTTCCCATTTACTTTCTGTTAGAAAAAGAAATCTACAACTACCTCGTAGTTACGTCAGCTATTTACCTTTTAGCTAGTTATTGCATTGCCGTTAACAACAGCTCATTTCTGTTAGCTTTCCAGCAGTTACGTTTTCCGAATGGATTAATTTCGTCCTAATCAGGATAATTCGGACATTTCTATAAACGATTTCTATACGGATACGTTTTTTTATCCTTAGTTAGCCCTAGCTAGTTATAGAAATTCGTCAGCAATAATAACTGTAACCAGCTTTTATTAGCTGCATTGCTGGGATTGGTTATTTCCTGTTAATCGAGTCGATTCCGACAAATACGTACACATTCTTTTTTTACCAAAACGTCCGTACCGTCCGTCTTTAGCTATGGCTTCCGACAGCCAAAGCGCCAGGTAAGCTACAGCTACGTCGATAGGGCCGGTCACTTTGTCATCGATCAGGTCGTTTCCGACATCTTTACATATAATTATTTAACCAAAACGTTTTATTTTTCCATTCGAAATAGCAGCTAGCCGTTTGTTACCGATAGTTAAGATACCTTACTTCCGAATCGACGATTTCCACCTACTATCGACCTACCACTATTGCGAATACAAACCGAGCGACGCATGGCAGAATAGAAGATAGTTTTGGTCCGCGAATTACATACATTTTTGGAAAAGATTTTAGACATCCTAAGATTGGCACCCGTTACAGCAGTTTGGTAAACGGTAGCGTATATATCTTCCGGCTGTAATTAGATTTTAACTTAGAATAAAATAAATAGGCCTGGATAACTGCCGGAAAAAAGCGCAGGTTTAAAAAAAATACATATTAATCAGTTAGTTTTATATGGATTCGAAGGTTAGGAATGTTGGAAAGTCTTACGTGTTACCGGCCCATAATAAGCAAAACTTCAAAAAGGTCTTAAGAAAACCTAAGCCAGGGAATCCGAAGGATACCTTAATTAAAGAAGGCAAAAACATCCAAAGGAATAAAAAAGTAAAATAAGTTTACAAGTAAGGTTTAAGGAGGTCCGGTTAAGGGAGGTCCCTTTAAAGACTAGTCCTATAAAGTTGTATGAGATTTGCATGGCACGGAATAATATAGGACACTACGATTTTTTTTTCTAACCCCCCTAAACCTGGGATTTTATTTTTATATTTATAGCGTCGTCAGGAGCGTTCTATTACAAAAAAGAAGGATTAAAGTAATATAAGGTATAATATAAGTATAGCTTTGTAGCTTTGCTACAGCTCTACTTTTAACTACTTCTATTCATTTCGCTAGTAGGCTCTGATAAAACGACATCCAGTAGGTCGGCGACGGTCTATAAAGTTCTAACCTGGCAACTTTTGTATGTAATCTTTTAAAGAGCTAAGGTACGCCCGATAATTCCATTTCTTAAGCAACTGATCAAAATGTCCTATATATACCAACTTCGATAAGCCTCGTCCTAATTCATTTGACTACCAAGGAAAGGATCGAACTGCTGCGATCGTCGATTAACTGTCAGATATGCTTTTAGTTAGCTGCTAGGTTTCGGTCTTCTAGGAAAGACTTTTCTTAATTAATTTATATGTAAAATTCTTTTAATTTAGTTTGCTTTTAAGGGCTGTTACTCTTATTATCTCCCTCGTTTTAGTTATTCTTTTTAATTCTTTAATTCGGGAACAGGTTAAATCTAAAATAACTTTTAAAGCATTTTAATCGGAACGTTTTTAACAGGTTTCCATCTATTTTCTATTAAAAAAATCTATAGTTACCCCGTACCTACGTCAGCCATTTACCCCTTAACCAGTTATTACCTCGCCGTTAACAACAGCCCATTTCTGTTAGCTTTCCAGCAGTCACGTCGTCCGAATAGGTTAATTTCGTCCTAATTAAAATAATTCCGACATTTTTGAAAAACGAGTTTTATACGGATACGTCTTTTTTATCCCTAGTTAATAATGGCTAACCATAAAAATTCGTCAGTAATAACAATTGTAATCAGCTTTTATTAACTGCATCGCTGGGATTGGTTATTTCTTATTAATCGGGTTAATCCCAACAAGTACGTACATATTTTCTTTGCTAAAACGTCCGTACCGTCCGTCTTTAATTATAGCTTCTGACAGCCAAAGGGCCAGATAAGCTACAGCTACGTCGACAGGACCGGTTACTTTGTCATCGATCAGGTCGTTTCCGACATTTCTACGTACAATTATTTAGCCGAAACGTTTTATTTTTCCATTCGAAATAGCAGTTAGCTGTTTGTTATCGATAATCAAGATATCTTCCGAATCGACGATTTCCACTCATTATCAACCTACCACTATTGCGAATACAAACCGAGTGACGTATGGCAAAACGAAAGATAGTTTTGGTCCGCGAATTATATACATTTTAAAGAGATTTTGGACATCCTAAGATTGGCACCCGTTACGGCAATTTAATAAACGGTAACATACATATCTTCTGGCTGCAATTAAATTTTGACTTAAAATGAGACAGATAAGCCTGGATAACGGTTAAAAGGGAGCGTAAGTTTGAAAGGATATATATTAATTAATTAGTTTTATATGGATTCGAGAGTTAAAAATGTCAAAAAGTCTTATATGTTACCGGCCCATAATAGGCGAAGCTCCAAAACGTCCTAAAGAAACCCAAGCTAGGGAGTCCTAAGGACGCCTTAATTAAGGGAAGCAAAAGTATCCAAGAGAGTGGAAAAGCAAAACAAGCTTATAAATAAGATCCAGGAAAGTCCGGTTAAAAAAGGTCTCTTTAGGAATTGGTCTTATAAAGTTGTATGGGATTTGCATGGAAAGGAATAATGAAAGGTACCCCGATTTTTTTCTGCTCCCCCTGAGCCTGGGATTTTGTTTTTGTTTTTGTAACGTCGTCAGGAGCCTTCCGTTGTAAAAAGGGAGGATTGAAGTGGTGTAGGGTGCAGTATGGGTGCAGCTCTGCTTTTAGCTACTTCCATTTATTTCGCCGGTGGGCTCCAATAGAGCGACATCCAGTGGGTCGGCGACGGTCTATAAAGTTCTAACCTAGCAACTTTTGTATGTAGTCTTCTAGAGAGCCAAGGCACGCCCGACAATTCCTTTTCTCAAGCAACCGATTAAGATATTCTACATATACCAGCTTCGATAAGCCTCGTCCCAATTCAATATAATTAATATTATATATATTAAAAAAAGTAGTTATTAGCTATAACTTTTTTGAATTTCTTTATAAAATCTTAAATAAATGTATTTAGAGCAGAAATTTAAAATTATTAAAAAAACGTAATAAATTATTTAATAAACTAATTATATAACGTTTTCGTTTCATTCTTTATAATATAAAATATTATTTAAAAAACTCCAAATAAGCTTAATATTAATATAATCCCTAATAGTTATAAATAATATCTGATATTTATTAATTTAATATGTATTATCTATCGTAATAACCTTAAGGAATTTTTCTTATATATTAATACATTACGAATAACTTTAAGATATCGCGGTAACACGTTTAAAGTTGTTTTTTTCGTACGTAACGTAATAAAGTACATTATTTTCCTCGAATTTACGTATTAATATTTAAGTTTTTATATATCCGTCGAGCTTTTTCTTATGTAAGATGCGGAAAAAGTTATAAATATTATATAACTTAGTAATAACTCCGGTAAAGTTATTTTAAAGCGAGGTTATTATATTTTAAAAACCAACGTCAGCTTTATATTAACTAAATACGAATTCTTTTACGAAAGAGTTAACTGATAATATATCGAATAACCTTTTACACTGAAAAATTACCGGTAATTATAATTATTCTCGGAAGGCAGAATTTAAAATATCTCTATATAACCGTTACTTTAAGTTACTTAATATATTCTTTTTACGAATAGTTAATTTTACATATAAATAATCTTTAAGTTTATAACTTTTCAACTTACGGCCCTTATTAACATTATAATATACCGTATAACGCGTTAGTTTTCCGAGGCGGTAATTATTACCCTACTTATATCCGAAAATAACTCCGTTACGACGGCCGAAATAAAGAAAATATTCCTTCATTTCTTTAAATGTTACTAAACTTTCCGACTTTTAAAGGGGTCCGCCGTTAAGTGGATTCGAAATAGGATTATTAGACGCCATAACTGTCATAATAAACATAACGTAAAACGTAACTAAAGTGGTACAGGAAGCGTTATTAAAAGAGCTGCAACGTTATTATAAAAGGAGTTATAACAACCTTATTACAAAGGCTTCGGATTTATTAATTTCTAGCTTTCAAACGGGTTTACTATTAGCAGTTGAATACAGAAATGGCGGGCTGTTAATTAGGTGACGGGCCGATTACAGCTATAAAAGTAGCTATACTATATAGATAACAATTTATATATTGTATAAATAATAACGCTCTTATTATATTAGGTTCTAAAGCTGCTAATCATTTACTTAAGCGCTAAATATTCCTCCACTGGAGCGGTATACGTCTCTTAGGCCCTTAAGGATAAATTACTTTTCGCCTTGACCCCCTCGTTAAGTGTTGCAAAAGTTGGTGTTTCGATTATTATTACTGTTACCTTCTTAACGTTATCCTCTTTTATCTTTTTTTCCCTTTCTTTTCCTTTTAAAGCTTAGGCCAATCTTTAACTAAGTGCCCATACTTGCTGCAATTAATATAAAAATAGTTTCCGTTGTTGTTTTATGCGAGCTTATTATTTTTATTATTATTGCTATTATCTCTGTCTTTCTAGGCGTTGTAAAACTTCTTGTTCTTCTTTTTGTTATCAAAACGATTATGAGACTTACTATTAAAATCGACAATTAATTACTGAAAGGAGTAATCCGTTTAACGCATTATTAATTACATAGTTTTATATCAGCGGCTAGCGAGGTCTTCTATAGTAATAAAAATATAATAATATTTTTTGGGTTCTAAGCTTTATACTATAATCTTTAACTTCTCGAAAAAGCTTTTAAAACTTGAGAGTAAATTATACTAGGTTTTTACCGCCGTATATAGTCTTTTTTAGCTTCTTTTAAAAGGACCTTTATTTAGTTTTACTTATTATAACGTAGGTCTTTTAAAAGGTTCTTAAGATTTTCGTTTTTTAATACCTGTATTAATTTAAAGAGCGCCCTTGTATAGGTTTTAATAATAGCTTTAGCGAAACATAGCTAATTTAATCAGCTTTATGCTCTTTTTATAATTAACCTCCTTAAGTGTAAGATTTAACACGTTACTTTAAAGCTTTTAATTAGCTCAACCTAACAGGTATTTCTTTTTATCCAACGTAAAATTAAAGCGCTTTCAGCCACGCTTGCTATCTTCATTACTGGATTTCTTTTCTTTTAGGTATATACCTGCCCCGTTAGTTGTTTAAGCTGCTGAAAAAACTACTAGAGAAGCGGTTACGTTCTTTACTACTTTTTTTAAAGGAACCTAAGATAAGTTTAAAGATAAGAATAAAAACGAAGGATTATCTAAATTATCAGGGTCGTCGCGTACCAAACTTTTTTTTATGATAGTTTTACCTTTTTATTTTTTCGCTCTTTTAAGGGGGTTAAGTTTCTTAATAGACCGCCTTCTGGGTTTTATTTCGCCTTTTTTTTTAAAGTGTTTAAATTTTTTTCCGTCGCTTTCTTTTATTATAACAGAAACTTTCTTTAAATTATTCGCTCGCACTTCGGGTTAATCGCTTTATAAGATCTTAGACGGCTTCGCTTATGCATTCGTACTTCGCGACTTCCTTAATTAAAATCCGTCTAGGAACTATATTTTCATCTTGTTTAGTTATATTATCGACCTTGTAGTTTCTCAGTTTTAGAGCTTTACCTTTTTAACCTTTTTCTTTACTTATAAGTAATTATCTTTTCGTACTTTAACGTCTCGTTTAATATTACTTAAGTTATTACCTAGGGATATATAAAGCTTATTCAAATTTGACTGGGGATGTTATTTTCAGATGGGCAGGGTTCTTAGCCTATTTGCTCTTAGCCGCTGTTGCTGAGATAGTAAGTCATCTCTTATTTAAAATAGCTCCTATTCTTTCTATTCTTTCTGTTTTTTATATTCTTTCTGTAAAGGTACGCGCCTTAGAGAAGGGAAAGAATTGTTATTTTGCTTTTAGCCCCTTATTAAAACAAAGCCTTTATCGAATGAGTTGCTAACCGTTAGCTTAGCAAGAAACTTTTTTAGAGTACGGTGTTACCCTAACTTCGTTAACTGCTATTTAACTCTTTCTTAAATTGTTAGCTAAGCGGCTTTCTTTTAAATCTCTTATTTCCTTTCTGATAATAACTTAATTATTACCGCTATTAGATTATAATTAACCATTTTATATAACGTACTAAGGTTATCAATAATCAAAAGATACTATCATATTAGCAGTCATAATAATTAACTATAGGAATTTGGCGTGACTCTTAATGTTAGTTCTATAGGTTCTAGAAAAGATAAATTTATTCCGTAGGTAATCGCCCTTACATACATGATTAGGTGACAAAGGATCATTTATATACAAAGAGTGTCTCAGGCAGCACTCTTGCAGCCTGGACCTATAAAGTCAGCTAGCAGATAACATCTATAAGTATTAATTTCCGATAATAATCATTATATTCTATATTATAAATAGTTATATTAAAATCCCTGCTTTATTAAAAGTATAAATAATTTCTATACGATCGTATTTTTCGATTCAACTCGAATAAATTCGAATTATTTACGAAAAACCTTTAAACCTTCGAGGAATATTTTTAATACTTAATTCTTTTTAAAACGCATTCTTGCGTTTTTTTACGTTTTAATAAATTTCTACATCTATTCAACCTAATACATATCGTAAAGTTTTAATACGTAATAAATTCGCTATAATTTTAGCGTTTTAAAACTGTTTAAAAAAGTTCATATTTTTAATTTAAAATTTTGGTTAATAATCGAATTGTTAATGTCTTTATTTTTGTCGCGTAAAATAACATTAAGTTAAAGAATTTACCGATATATCATTTATATAAGTAAAATAAGAACCTTTATATATTAACGTGCTATATTAGCTCGTAAGTTATCTTACTAAAGTGAAGCCTTCTTTTTAAGGTTATAGCTGCGCCTGCGGCGCAGCTGTAGCTGGGGCTTTCTAAAAACCTATAGCTGGAAATACCGAGTCATAGAAACAAAACTCTTAAAAATAAAGCCTAATAGTAAGTTGTAAATTTTTAATCTTAATTTACACGTTTATATATAAATTTTAAAAACTTTTTTGTAGGAACTTTTATATATAATAACAATTAAAATGAATTATAAAATAATAAAAACTATGTATATATATAGCTTTAAATCTCCCTAGAGAAGACGTAACTGTATAAATAAAATCGGATAAAATGGTAAATTGCTACCTTAATCCTTAAGCTTTATTAAACTCATCTATTTTGTAAATTGCCTTATCCTGCTTTTATTTACGTCGATTCTTATCGCCATTTTAAAGGTTCTTCGTAATCCGGAGCAGCCGGGCAAACTATCGCTCGTAATATTTAAATTTATATCTTTTTAATACCTTGATTTCGGAATTTTAAAACCCGTTATTGTTTTTTCTTTCCAGTTTCGCTAATAGGTTTTATATAACTTTTATATTTGCCATTATAATTGTTTGTAGAAATTAATAACCGTTCCTTTTGAAAATTAAAATTCGATTTAAAAAAATTAAATTAAGAACAATTATCAGAATTTTAGCTCGTGTGGTAACTTTATAAGAATTATATACCGGAAATAAAATATTTTGTTATAAAAGTCCGATCGTTACGGATTACCAGTATCGTATATTTAGAATTCGCGGCATAATATTTCGATAATTAATAAACACTCGAAACGTAGTTTAGTACTAAAAACTTTTCATCTGCTTATCGTATTAACGTTTGCTTTTCAACTGTAAAAACGATTTAACTGTAAAAGTAGTAAAAGTTTCTAAAGCTTTTTATACGTAATTATAGTTTGTCTTTATGAATTATCCTTAAGTTTTACCGCGCAAAGTTTAACATCTCCTAAGTTATATTAACTCTGCCGAATTAGCCAGCGGGAATCAGGTTGTCAAGGTCGAAGTTTATTAGTAATTACGTATATAAGTCTCTTAAGCCGAAATTGGTTAAAAGATTACATACTTACGAGAGCTCAGCACTCGGCTTTAGAATAAGGCTTTATAAAACTAAGGTATATAATCTGTCTTACTATAAGAACTATTAATTAATAATTATATTCGAAGATACTAGGTATAATATTCATTCTATAAATTCTATCGTAGAATAACTTTCTATATATTTGGCTAAGCCTAGAAATAAGGTTTTAACTTATATCGACCTTGTATACAGCTTTAAAAAAGGGTTTTAATAGTATATACAGCTTTCTAATGCGGGCTGTTTTAATGAAAATATAAAAGAAAGAAATTAAGTTTCTCGTTCTATATATATCTATTAACCGGAACGCCTGTATAGCTGCGACAATGTAACTACTGTATACAACATTTTAATATAAACTTTTAAGAGTAAGTGTAGCAAACGCTCGTATAGCTAATTTTTTATTCGTATAGGTCATAATCATTACGTCGTAGTTAAGAAGGCATTCCGATTAATTAAGGCTAGAATTTCTTTAAGGCTGCGACATAATAACCATAACTCGTACGGCCCCGAAAAATTGATATACGAACTTGCCCTATATATAATATACTTAGAAAACCCGGTACATAGTAATGCGATCGATAGTTATTGCGTCGTAACTATAAGGGCATTACGGTTACCCATTTATTAGATATAAACTTAGCTATAACGTCCCACACCCATGAGCGCCACACACCTATGAGCGCAACACTTTTTAACACCTCGTAACAACAAATTCAAATAACTTAACCACGATACATTAAATGAACCCCAATCAGTTGAATACTGCTTTACTAACTGTACTTACAGCTTCTTTCCAAATGTGCACATTATATCAAGGCTTATTACGGACGCCATGTTACCATTCTTCGCGCCCAACCTGGCCACGATAGTCACCTTCAGCAGCTGCTACTAGCATTCTCCTACCACCACCTTTTCTGCCGGCTAAAAGAACTTTTTTATCTTATCTAATAAATATTTTTTTTTATTAAAAAACGTTTGTTTTAATCTTTTAAATACGTAGGTATCGAATTATTACGAAATAAGCCCGATACGCCCTGCCATACAAGATACCGACGCGTCCCGAAATGCCCCGTACGGACCCTTAAATAAAGCCCTTTTAACGCGTTTTTAATACGTTTTATACCACGTTTCTTAACGTATTTTACGTATATCTTTAACGCATTAAAACCGAATAGAAGATGTTCGTGTATATACGTTAAGAATTCGGTCCGTAATCGTTTTCTTGTCGGTCGGTTTCAGTACTTGCGAAATGGGGGTAATATTGGCCTGGGCGCATTAGGAGATAGTCGGTCGCATAAAGGTTAGGCGCGAGGAATAGCAATATGGCGTCCGCAATAAGCCTTGATATAATGTGCACATTTGGAAAGAAATTGTAGGTACAGTTAATAAAGCAGTATTCAACTAATTAGCGTTTATTTAATATGTCGTAATTAAGTTATTTAAATTTGTGATTGCGAGGTGTTAAAAAGTGTTGCGCTTATAGGTGTGTGGCGCTTATGGGTGTGGGACGTTATTAGCTTTAATAATTATTTAAAAAATTCGAACTTTTTTAATAGTTATGTTAACGTATATTCGAAACGTATTCAAACATCAGATTTATTAGACTTAAATTAGCCGTATAATATTTCAGTCTTTTTTAAACGTTTTATTTAATTTGAAAGAAATTGATAGAAAATGTTAGTAATTTTGGTATTAGCGTGCATAACGAGACCCCTGTTCGTACAACGTTAATTCGAGTCTTGCTGGCTCATTACGGGGATTTAAGATTTGATTAGTTAATTTTTAGCATAATATAGCAGTGCATTAAAAAGAAACGAGCCAGCGAGGCCTAAGCTAGCTAAGGTAACTCGCGAGGTGGTTTAGCTCGCGAGCTGCTTTTTGGCACCTCGTAACAGTTAATGGAAATAACTTGGCTATAATACCTTTAATTGATTTAAATTAACTGTATTCTCTTTCGCTAACCGTATTTACAGCTTTAAAATAAAAGCTTTGCTATTTTTACAGTAAACCTTTAACTATTCCTGCAGTGGTCTCGCTTCTTACACCTGCCACCACCTGCCGCACCGCCGCCATCTGGTATCATAATTATATACACCTGTACTTGCAATTGTACTTGCATTTATGATTCTAATTATAATTATTATTACTACCTTTAATCTTCTTTAATTTCTTTAAAGCTTCGCAACAGCAATAATAATAACAACACCGTTATTCCGCAGTATTTCGCCACCATAGCGGAGATATCGAATCTTAAAAAAGAAGGTCCTTAATAAGAGCTTTTTATTAATTTCTAAAAGGCCGTTTACACTTACATTTAATACTATCCAAAACGTTACGAGTATAGCGCTATACGCAGCTAATATAGCTATTATCGTTACAAGAAGCCTATTCGAATAACTGTTTTTTATAACCGCGATACAGCCGAAAAGAGTTAGAATACCAGTAGACAAACTAAGTAAACTTTAAAAAAGATTAACTATACGTAACGTAACTATTTAAAGACTACGACCAAGAGAGATTCCTAATTAGTTTTTAAGTTAAACTCTTTATAAAATACATATAACCATATATACGATTATTTTAATGATAAGATTTTAAAAGATAATTTAGGTAATTCGATTTATAAACGTTATATTAAAAATTAATATAAAATTAATAATACGGTTTAATCTCTGTTAAGTGATTATGCGTAACCTCTATTTACGCTGTTATATTTGTAAAGATTAAATACGTTAATAATTATATTTTTAAATTAAATCTAAAAATATAACTATCTTTTTAAAAACTTAAGCGTTTATTAAAATGTTCGAAGGCGAAGATCGTTGCTATTAAATCGTTTACAAAAAAGGTAATCCTAATCTTATTACCATTACGTTTTAAATATATTCAGAGTATATCGAAATATAATACCGTTTTTATCGTATTATGATTATAGATAATATATATAAAATTAACCGTTATAAAATGCCTCTTATAAACATTACAAGTTATGCGAACTATAAAACGTTTTTAATATAGCGTTTAGCGCTATTTATAATAAAACGAAGGCGTTATTTAAATAATTACTTTAATAATATATATTTATTTAAAAAATCTTTATATTTTATATCTTAATATTTTTATTTTTTACTTTAACCAAAAACTTAAAAACGTAACGGTAATAACGTTACCGGATACGTAATAATAGATATGTAGATTTTGTATAAATAAGAACTTTATTTTTCATAAACGCGAAAAGGAAAAAAAAATTGCTTGTCGAAAATAACAGTAATAATAACCCCCTTAAGGACGGCGGCGGTACTAGTATAAAAAACCGCTTTCTTAAACTTTAATAAGGAGCAAAAACAAATTAACGATTAATAAAGACTTTAATACCTAAATCGTCTCGGATGTAATAATTTGTTACGATCTTGTCACTCGTAAGAGCTCTTATACAGCTGTACGCACTAGAATGATTACTATAATTACGATCATTCTACCGATCTTTTCCCCTAGTGGCGCAGCGATATTGGTGTACTCGTTACATAATTCACCTTATTCTTTAAGTATTACCTTCCTTTATCCGTTATAACTGTAAAGGATACTTGTTATAGTAGTAATATATAGTATATCTACGTACTAAAAAACATTTCAACGTTATATAATAACGTTTAATAGATAAATTCGGTAATAATTACCAGCTTACTGTTTAATATCTTAAGGAAATATAGTTTTCTATATGTTGTTAATAAGTTAATTTTTTCACTTTACGATATTATAATTACAGCACTTATATAAGCTTATTTACAAAGTTTAACTATAATCTTATTAAGCGTTATTTAATTAACGGACGCGATAATCTTGTTATTATTAATAAAATTTTTACAAGGATGATAAAATGGTGCAAGGTACAGAGCTGAGTACTTTGCTTTGCCGATTAATTAGTTATTATCAGTCTTATATTTTTAGTAGTTTATTTTTCGCTTGGCGCAACTCCAGAAACTTGAGATCACTTATTATGATTTTATACATAGATTTAACACTATAATACAATATTGCGTTACCTTTATTATCTTTTAAACCGCGGGCTTAATCATGATACTCTTTTTAATTATACACTGATTAGAACTAAGTTATTCCGTTCTAATTTATTTTACTGCTAATATAAGGGGACTGGCTTTAATTAGCTGCCGAGACAACTTACGATATCAGATTATCAGACGGAAGAGATAAGGTCCTATTCAGAACGCAACCTCGACTATAACTACGACTACGACTACGAATTCGATAACTTAATAACGATGTACGAATTTAACAACTAAAAAAAGAATAAGGTCCTACAACAATATCGCAACCTTTATAATCGAAAAAAAAGCTAAGACTATATAATGCCTTATTTTAAAACACGGCTTCACTTAGAAGACTACAAAAAAGCATAAGCGTGGAAAGCAATCGAGTTCAGAACATAAACTAATCACCCAAGTTCTAGACCGATTACGTAATTTAAAAAATAAATTACGTTATACAAGTGCTAGTGTAGCAAACTAAGGGTATAATATAACGTAGTGGACTCTTGTTGCATGCGCTCTTATAAGGTGGATTTGGGTGTCCAAACCCCAATTGGGGTTTGGAATTGCTGATCTTTTGGTCTTGTGGTTAGCGTCGCACCCTCGCTTATCTCACACGTAACTATGCCAGATAGCCTTAAGGACAAACTGATCGAGGTATTACGAATACGAATATAGAAAGGAATATTCGAATAATTTATATTACGTATAGAAATGATTAATTCCATATAAAAAAGGTTAATAAACTCTAATTAATCAACTTTATAATAATGTGAAGTATTATTACTTCATAAACGGCCTTTATATTAGAAAACTATAACGAATTTCCTGTAAACTTTACCATATATTTCTTAATTACGATAAGAAATTTCTTTTCTAGTTACGATTAGATTATACTAATCCCTGCTAATAAAAACCTAATTATTTTCGCAGTATATTTAAAATTACTTAAATATACTAATACATTTATAGAGTTTATCAACTTTATTATTTACTTTTATTATATAATCGAAAGGAGTTTAAACGCTTTAATGCCTAATATAACTCGGCCATTTATCGATAACGTTAAAATTAAAACCTTGATAATAAAAGATAATAAGAAATTTCTTTTTTAAAAAATTCGACGATTTATTTAGAAGTAAATTGTTAATAGTAATAAAACTTTACTTAACTATAAACTCGTTAAGGTTTCGATTAAAATAAAAAAGTTCTAATAGTATCAAAAAGCTAGAATTAAAATCGAATTTTTTTCAAACCGAATAATTGCCGTTTAAATATAACTAAAATAAAGAAATCCTTAAATTTAGCCGTATAAAAGCGTTTTAAAGGTTAAACCTTTTTTTAAAAATTATAGTTAACTATCGGATTTTTATTACGTATTTTACTATAAAAATTAAGCCTTTTACATATTAACTTCGAAAGAATTAACGTTTCGCTCAGAGCTTTAATTAAGACAAATCTATAAAAAACGTTAAAAAGCGATTATAATAATACTAATATTAATTATCTCAAATTATAAATTTATAATAGGTAAAATTATTATAAAAACGAATGTAAACAAGGACGAGTTTAATGACATTTTCAGATGAGTAATTAATAAAATTAAACACTGCGCACGTTTTAAAAGTAGTCTTTAAAAAAACGTTAAGCTAAATTACGACGCTAGTAAGTTAAAATATTGAGCTGTTTTTGAAATTTTAAGAGACTTTCGGAATCAGACTTATAAAATCTAATTTATGTCAAAAATCGACGTTAAAGTATTAGTTACCGAAATTAATAACTTAATAAGCTCATTATATAAAGCGGTTTTTACTTATTAGAGTATATAAATAAAGTTGTTCAATTTCGAAATTAAATATATCTTTAGTAAAAAGAATGCAGCCGGCGATACATTATTAAAAGAAATTACTTAAAGCTCATAACGCGTTAAATGATTAATTAAAAAAGTTCATAACTTTATTAAGATATAATTAAACGTCATTCGGTTTAATTGCATTTTAATTAGTATAATTTCGACGTTTATTACTACGGATTAAAAATAAGAACTTTTTATTAGGAATTAGCTTAACGAATTATAAAAATACACGAAATGTTTAACGATACTGGAATTTTTTAATCGAATAGAAAATGTTCCGAAGAAAAAGAAAATTAGTTTTAATATTAAGGCTTTAATTTATTTCATTTAAGACGGGATTTATTGGCGGAAGGTAAATAAACGATACGATACCCGTCAGGTAATTAATAATAAAGAAAAGTAATATACGATAATTAGATAATATTATAAGAATTACAGCTGTAAAGAATAAAATTCGACCTCTCAGCGTATGGTAGCTTTTATTATTAATAAGGAATATTTAATCAAGTTCGAAAAGCGATACTTATATATTATAAATATTAAAATTTCGTTAATTAGCGCTTTGAAAAAGCTACGAATCTTTTAATAGCTTATTTATATAATTACTCTTTTGATAATCGATATATAATTTATACTAAACATAATAGGTACAAGATTACTATCGAAGCTAAATACGAATTATCCGGCTACCTGGAGACCAAGACTTTGCGCTTAGTTAAATCGGCTGCGATTAAAAGCTTTTTAAACAAATGTATATTTTATTAATATAGTATTTTATTTAAAATTAAAATAAACGGAAGCTTTAAAAATACAGGCGAAATCATTAAAGCTTATATTACATTCGGAATTTAAAAGACAATTAAAGTTGTATATACTGCCTGGCGACAAGGTTTAATTAAGATAAAATACGTCCTAATCGCTAAAAGTATAATAAAAGCAATAAATAATATTAACAAAAGATAGGTTCAGTTCCTATTGAAAATAATCTTCGCCGATAATACAGTTATTAAAAGTTATAGTTTTAGCCGCCACGAATTTTTATACAGTTAAAGAGTAATTTTATTAATCGAAATAATATTACCTATATAACGTATTATAAATTAAAATACTTAGATTTTCTAAAGGTTTTTATTAGTATAAATGATTCTATTATTAAGGAAAAAAACCCCGAGAATATAACTGAGCTTATCAAGGTAATTAACGATTAAAAATATAATATTATTAAATTTATAACGTAGTATATAAGCGAACCGGATGAACAAACGAACCGGATAGTTTTTGGTAGCTTAAAATAATAAATTCAAATTAATCGGATTCTTCATCGCTAGACATATTTATAGCTTCTTTACAAGTACGCGCATTATATCCGGGCTTGCTGTCGACGCTACACTTCTGTTTCTTCGTCTTAACCCTTTTACAACGACTACCTTTAGCCGTTGTTACTTGTATTTTTTACCACCGCTTTCCTTTTCGGCTAAAAAAGCTTATCTCTTTATATAGTAAGCATTCTTTGTTCTTAAAGATGTTTATTTTTAGTCCTCCGACGTTTGCTTAAAATATAGATCGTGTCGCGTAATTAAGCGGTTTTTTCTTAAAGGAAAGTAGCTTTATACAAAAGTGGTAAATTACTTTTTATTAAACGATTAACGGATTTGATTATTTTTATTAGCGAATTACTTTAATCATTTTTATTCTTCTTTTGTAACTAAGGTTTTCGTTTTATTATTTTACGAATATTTATAAAAGTTTGTTTAAAAAAGGAAAAAATAAAACGGGTAAAAGTAAACAGTAAAGCCGTTAGTATAAATATAACCGGAAGAATTTCCAAGTCGAAAAAAACGTTATTAAAATCGAATATAACAAATTTAACTCTTACGAATCCAGATTTAATATTATCGAACGTTATAATAACTTTAACCGTATCGTAAAAGTTTAAAAAGAATTCTTCTTTCGTAATATAAGTATAATAACGTCGTATTAAGCTTTCGATATAAAACGAATAAGCGCGTTTAAAACAGGAAAGTAGGATATATCGAAAAGTTAAAGCCGATAAAAAAAATAAAAGAGTATGTAAAACGTAATGATATTATTATTTGCGTAATATTTTTCGAATTTCATTAAATAATAATTTTCGTAATAGTTGAAAATTAAAATACGTTTGGTTTTCTCTTACGTATTCGAATATATTTATTAAAATTGTAAGTTTATTCTAAACTTAATTCGTTTATACTTAATTATTATAACTAATATTAACCTTTTAATTAATTAATAATAAATTATCGTAATAATCTTTATTAAAATAATATATAAAAGTTAAGGTTAACTTTAAGATTTAATAACTTATATAATTATAACTTGTTTTCGCGTTTTTATTACGTTTATTTAAACTTTTTACGTTTTTTACGGTTTTTACGGTTTTTACGGTTTTTACGGTTTTTACGGTTTTTACGGTTTTTAATGTTTATAATTATTATAACGTACTACATAAGCGACCGACTTGTTTTTAAGCACCCCGCGATAATAAAATTAATTAAAATACCTATAACGCGATAAATTAATTTAAATTAATCCGAATTTTTATTATTAAACATATTTATAACTTTTTTATAACTACGCGTATTATGTCCGGGCTTACCGTAAACGCCATATTTCCTGTTTTTCGTTTTAACCCTTTTATAACGATTACTTTTAGCCGTTATTAGACGCATTTCTTTACCATTTCCTTTTTTTTCGACTAAAAAAGCTTATCCCTTTTATATAATAAATATCTTTCCTTTTTAAAAACGTTTATTTTTAATTTTTTAACGTTTACTTAAAATATGGTTCGTTTCGCATAATTAGGCGGTTTTTTTCCGAAAAAAAGTAATTTCGTATAAAAGTAATAAGTTACTTTTTATTAAAAAATTAATTAATTTAATTATCTTTATTAATAAAGTACCTTGGTAGTTTTTAATCTTTTTTTATAAATAACGTTTTTATTTTATTATTTTACGGATATTTTTAAAGGCTTTTATAAAAAGGAAAAAGAATAAAACCGGCGGAAGTGAACGGCAAAACCGTCGGTATAAATATAAGAGGAAAAACGCTTCATTTTAAAAGAATATTATTAAGATCGAATAAAATAAATGCAGCTTTTATAAATCTCGATTTAATATTATTAAATATTATAACAGCTTTAAATATATTATAAAAACCGGCCAAAACTTCTTTTTTCATAATATAAATATAATAACGTTATATTAAATTTTTAATATAAAGTAAATAAATACATTTTAGAAGAAAAAAGAAAATACGTTAAAAAATTAAAATTAATAAAAAAATACGTAAATATACAAAAAATAGTAATTTTCATAACCGTTAAAAATAAAAAAGGCTTTAATTTTTTCGTATACGTTTATATATATTTATTAAAAGATTAAATCTATTTTAAATTTAATTCGTTTATTATTTAGCTAGTAAAATTAAAATTAATTTTTTAATTAATTAATAATAAATTATTATAATATTAAAAGTTAGTATAAGTTTTTTTCCGTTAATATAATAAATAATAATAAAACTCCATTTTATAAATAAATAATTTATATAATTATAATTTATTTCCGATTACTTTATTATATTTATTTAAATTTTATAGGTATTTTAATATTTATTATTATTATACTTAATATTATAAAAAACGAAATTAAAAAGCCGGTTTTAATAAAATTATAAATATCTTTTTAATAATTCCGTATTTTGCAACTATAACCCGAACGAATTTAAATTATTTATAAAAACTTTTAAACTTTCGTATAATATTTCTTAATAATTAATTTTCCGATTTAAACCTATTTAAAGCTTTTTTTGCCGTCGTATAAAATTCGACACTTAATTAACCCCGATATGCTTTCTGGCGCGTTAAGCTAACAATAAATTCGCCATATTTTTAACGTATTAAAGCCGGATAAAAAACATTTGCGTATTTAAGTGAAGGATTTTTTCGATAATGGATTATTTTTCAGTTAATGTTAATTTTCGCAAATTAAAAATATTGTCGGTTCGAGCGCGTTTACGGTTATATTAAGCTTGTAAAGTCGTTTTTATAGTATCGTAAATAAAACTAAATCTTTTAAAATTAAGCTTTTAATTTCGTTTTTTAACTTAAATAATTAAATTTATTTTAACTTTTTTAATAAAACGTTCTATAAAGTTAATATTAAATAATAAATTAGTAAAATTAAGTAATTAAAATATTAGTAAAAACAGGTTGCTCGCTTATATAAGTCGTTTGCTTATGTAGTACGTTACTCGATATTATAAAAAGTTTTATTAAAAGTTCCTTTTGTTAAAGTTATAAAAGTGTTTTTTTAATATTATGTTTTATAATTATAACCCGAATAGGCTTATATTATTCCAAAGTATTTTTAAATATTAATGTAATACCGTTTAATAATTAATATTTAAATTTAAACGCGTTTAAATTTTCTTTTTAAATTTTGTAATTAAATTCCTTTTTAAATTTGTTTTTAATTCTTTTTTAAACTTTTCTGTTAATTTCTTTAAATTTAGTTTTAATGTCTTTTATTTATTTATTTATTTTTATTTAATCTTATTTAAATTTATTTAATTTTAAATCAAAACTTTTTCATTCTTTTTTATTCTTTTATTTTATTTTATTTTTTTATTTTTTTGCCGTCGTATAAAGTTCGAGGCCTAATTAATCCCGCCGCGTATCGTAACGTATTAAGCTAGCAATAAACTCGCCATATCTTTAAACTATTAAAGCCGGATAGGAAACGTTTACGTATTTAAGTTACGGACTTTTTCGTTAATATATTTTTTTCCGTCGGCGTTAATTTTCGCGAATTAAGGATAATATCAGTTCCGGCGCGTATACCGTTATATAGTTTATATAAAGTAAATTAAGCAACATTTTATATGGAACTAACTATTATATAATTAAGTTTCGAGTCTTATTTTTTAGCTTAAACGGTTAGGTTAATCTTTACTTCTTTTATAAGTTGTTCTTTATTGTTAGTACTAAAAAATGAACAATTAAAGGTAGAGGGTTAAAATGTGATAAAAACCATCTAATTCGCTTGACCATCCGATTCGCTTATGTGGTACGTTAAACGAAAAAGAAAGAATATATAAACCTATAAAGATAAATAAGCTGATACTTTTACACGATACGCCGCAATATATTAACATGTCTATAATATAAAGCTATAATAATGTTAAATTAAATTAACGTCTCGGATCAGCGAGCGAGCCAGACTAGCGAGCGAGCCAGTTTTTACCACCTTGTAACAATAAACTTAAATTAATTAACCATAACATATTAAATCAATTTAAATTAATCGGATTCTTTTTCGCTAAACGTATTTACAGCTTTTTTATAAGTGCGCGTATTATGTCCAGGCTTGCCGTAAACGCCATATTTTCGTTTTTTCGTTTTAACCTTTTTGCGACGATTACCTTTAGCCGTTATTGGTTGCATTTTTTTACTACCCCTTTTTTTTCGGCCAGGAAAGCTTGTCCTTTTTATATAATAAGTATTCCTTTTTTTTAAAGACGTTTATTTTTAGTTTTATGACGTTTGTTAAGGACGTAATTAGTTTCGCGCAATTAGGTAACCTTTTGTTTTAAAAAAGTAACTTTATATCAAAATATTAAATAACTTTTAATTAATAAATTAACCGATTTAATAATTTTTGTTAGCGAATTACCTTAATAATTTTTAATTTTTCTTTGTAAATAACGCCTTTATTTCGTTATTTTACGGATATTTATAAACGTTTTCGCAAAAGGTAAAAGATTGGAACCGGCGGAAATAAGCGGAAAGATTATTGGTATAGGTATAATTAAAATTTTTAAGTCGGATAAAACGTTATTAGGATCGAATAAAATAAGTCCAGCTTTTTGAAAACCAATTTTAATATTATCGGATGTTATGGTAATTTTAAACGCGTCGTAAAAACCGGCGAGGAAATCTTTTTTCCTAATATAGATATAATAGTATCGTATCAAGCTTTCGATATAAAGCAAATAAACGCGCTTTAAAATAGAAAAATAAGATACGTTAAAAGGTTAAAACCGATAAGAAAAATGCGCGGGTATATAAAGGGTAATAATATTATGGTTCGCGTAATATTTTTCGAATTCGATCGAATGGTAGCTTTCGTGGCCGTCGAGGATAAGAAAACGTTTAGTTTTTTTCGTACGCGTTTGTATATGTTTATTAAAATGTTGAATTTATTTTAGATTTAATTCGTTTGTTGTTTAATTATTATGATTAATATTAACTTTTTAATCGGCTGGTAATAGGTTATCGCGATATTAAAAATTAAGGTAGGTTTTTCCCGTTAAAATAATAAATAACGGTATAACCTAACTTTACGAATTAATAACTTATATAATTATTACTTATTTCCGATTATTTTATTAAGCTTATTTAAGTTTTTTACGTTTTTTAATATTAATAATTACCATATCCGATATTATAAAAAGCTTTATTAAAAAGTTTATTTCGTTAAAGTTATAAATATCCTTTTTTGTAATACCGTATTTTACGATTATAACCCGAATAAGTTCGAACTATTTACGAAATGTTTCTGGATTTTCGTATAATACCTTTTAATAATCGATTTTTCGATTTAAATGCATTTTAAGTTTTTTTTGCCGGTTAACAAATTTCGACGCCTATTTAATTCCGATACGTATTATAACACGTTAGGTAAGCAGTAAATTTGCCATATTTTTAATGTATTAAAGCCGAACAGGAAACGCTTACGTATTTAAATTAAGGATTCGGTTAATAATCGATTTTTTTTCGGTTAACGTTAGATTTCGCGAATTAAGGATAATATCGGTTCGGGCGTATCGACTGTAATATCGGGTTTTTAAAGTAAATTCGGGGACGTTATATATAAAATGTAGCCTTTTAAAGCTAAGTTTTGGGTTTCGTTTTTTAACCTAAATAATTAAGTACATCTTAGCTTTTTTCGTAAAACGTTCCATATTATTGGTATTAAAAAGTTGATAAGTAAAGTTGGAAGGTTAAAGATTTAAAAAAAGTGGCTCGTTCGTTAGTCCGGCTCGCTCGCTGATCCGAGACGTTATATTAAATTAATGAAATTTAAAATTAAAGTATTTATTACTTAAAACCTGTTTTTAATATATTGTAAAAATGATTGCTTATTAATAAATTAAACCAATGTTATTAAAAGCCGGTAAATTTATAAAACGAAAATTAAACGAAATCATTTCTAAAATAACTAAACGATCTTATATTAAAGATTTTAAATATTACGAAAATTAACCTACTTAAAAGTTAGCAATCTAAAATATTTAAACATTTAAAAAGTAGTAATAAAATAAGAATATTAACTAATTAATTCAAAAACTATATAATAATAATAATAATAGAAAAAATCAAAAGTACACTAATTAAATAAACGGGAAGAATTAACGTTTTTAATTACGAAAAACTAAAAGTAAAAGAATATCTTTTAAATTCTTATTACTTTACTTACGATTATCTTATATAACATATCTGCTCTTTTATAACTAATTAATGCTTTTAAACTTATATAACCCTGTTTTTCATTAAAGATAGAAATAAAATATTTACTTTTTAGTTATTAAACGAAAACAGCCTTTATTAAATATTTTAATAACTAAACAAATCTTAAAACGGATATCTCTTTTTTAAAAAAGTCGTAAATATTTAACCTTTAAATACTCGAATAGATCATTCCGAAATATATACTTATAACCCTTAGCAAACGTAGTATAGTTATTATAAACCCTTTTATAAAATGTAAAAATTAACTAGCACTTAAAAAATGAAAACATACCTAAATACTCAAGTTGGTTAAAACTTGCACATGATTATATATATAATTTATACGAAACTAAATTAAGTACTTTAAATATTTAAATAGGAAAGTTAATAATATACTGAAAATCTTTAAGTATTAAGTTTATAAACAAGCTTATAAATTTACTCCGAATAAATTTAACGTATATAAAATATTAAAATAATTTCTTTATATAATACGCGAGTATAATAATATTATTAAACTAAAAATCTGCCATACTTCAAAGGTTCTTTCCCAGAATTCGTCACTTATAATATGGACTTTAAACAGTGCTATTAATAACGTTAATTATTATAACTTTATACATTTATATTGAATTAATATAATTTATTAAAAAGTTAGTACTAATAAAAATAATATAACGTTTTAAATAAGCGAGTCGGACAGATGAGCGAGTCGGATATATGATAAACAATTTTAATTACGTATTCTTATTCGCCTATTCTTTAATATTAACATTATGGAACGTCTTATAAAAGAGGCTAAAGGGGATTTAGCCGTTCAGGTAAGGAAAAAAATTCGAAGCTTAATATTAAACGGCTTTGTTATATATACGAAGTTGCCTTATTTATATTAGAAAACCGATTTGACGGTAAATCTTTCCTAGCTGATATTACTCTTAATTGGTAAAAACTAATATCTACTAAAAAGAAATGCCTTAGAAAAAAGTCCTTTACCTAAATACGTAGACCTTTTTCATCCGGCCTTAACATATTAAAAATATAGCGAATTTGTTACTAGCTTATCATTTTACGATACGTATCGAAATTAAATAAGCGTTGAACTTTATACCATTATAAAAAAGTGTTAAATGCGTTTAAATTATAAAACTAATTATTAAAACCTATTAGGCGAAAATTAAAGAGTATTTCGTAAATAATTTAAAGTTATTCCGGTTATAATTATAAAATACGATATTATTAAAAGGGATATTATTAAAAGGGATATTTATAACTTCCACCAAATAAATCTTTTAATAAAGGTTTTTATAATATCAGATATTCTCCTTAAAGGGGACGTAATCGTGTAGATAAAATTAAATAGAATGATAGATTGCTACCTTAATTTCTAAGTTTTACTAAACCTATCTCTGTCGCAGGCGTCTCACTTTAAGGCGACTTCAAACTACCTTATCCCTCTCTCATCTATGTCGATTTTTATCCGAATTCTGGAGGTTTTTCGTAATCCGGAGCAGCCGGGCAAGCTATCGTTCGTAATTTTCCTTACATTATTCCAAATCAGAACTTCGGAATTCTGAAGCCCGTTATTATCTTCTCTTTTTAATTTCGCTAATAATTTCTTTATAATTTCTATATTTTGAAGGATAATCTTTTGTGGATCGATTATTATTATTCTCGAAAAATGAATTATATTCGAAAAGTAAAAGCCGAAATTGATTTACTTAAAAAGAATCTTTTAAATTAATAATAATATCGACAATTTTAGCTTATCTGATAATTTTATAAGAATTATATACCGGAAATGAAATGGTTTTTATAAAAAGCTTTTTATTCCGAAATACCAATATCGCATATTTAGAATTACGCAGTATAATATCTTAATTAATAAATAAATTAAAAAGTTACCGTAAAAACGATCGAAATTAATAAAGGTTACGAAACTTTTTTATACGTAATTAAAGTTTACTTTTAAGGTTTACCGCGTAAAGCTTAATATATCCGAAGTTATATTAATCTTATTAAAATGATTAGCAGGTATAAGATTTATTAAGGTCGAAGCTTATTAGCAACTACGCATAACAACCTTCTAAGCCGACATTAATTAAGAAATAACGTACTTACGAAGGTTCAGTAATCGACGTTAGAGTAAGGCTTTATAAGATTAAGGTACATAATTTATCCTAATCGTAAAGACTATTAATAAGCTATCGTATTCGAAGATACTTGGTATAATATCTATTATAAAAATTATATCGTAGAATGATTTTTTATGTATTTTGCTAAGCCTGAAAATAAGTCTTTAACTGATATTAATCTTATATAATATCGGATATAATAATTATAAATATTAAAGACGTAGAAAGTTTATAAAACAATAATAAAGACATCAGAAATAAATTATAATTATATAAATTATTAATTAGTGAAATTAAACTTTACGGTTTTTTATTATTTTAATAAAAAAGGTATATTTATATTTTATTATAAATAGTAACGTACCATATAAGCGAACGACTTATACAAGTAAGCGACTCGTTTTTATTAACATTTTAACTACCTAACTTTATTAATTTATTATTTAATACCAACGTTTTAATTAAACTTTTTATAATATCGGATATAATAATTATAAATGCAAAAAAACGTAAAAATTTAAATAAAAGTAATAAAATAATCGGGAATAAATTATAATTATATAAGTTATTAATTCCTAAAATCAAGTTTTACCGCTATTTATTATATTAACAGGAAAAACTTACTTTAATTCCTAATATCGTAATAACTTATTATTAAACGATTAAAAGGTTAATATTAATTTTAATAATTAAATAATAAACGAATTCAATTTAAAATAAATTTAATATTTTAATAAATATATATAAACGCGTACGAAAAAATCGTAATATTTTTAACGCTTACGAAAGTTATTATTCGATCAAATTCGAAAAATATTACGCAAATAACGATATTATTATTTTTTATATGCCCGCGTATTTTTCCTATCAACTTTAACCTTTCGACGTATCCTATTTTTTTATTTTAAAGCGTATTTATTTGCTTTATATCGAAGGTTTAATACGACGTTATCATACTTATATTATAAAAAAAAATTCCTTACCGGTTTTTACAATACGTTTAAAATTATTATAACGTCCAATAATATTAAATCTGGATTTGCAAAAGCTAGATTTATTTTAATTTAATCTTAATAACGTTTTTTTCAAAATTGAACGTTCTTCCGGTTATACCTATACCGACGATTTTGCCGTTTACCTCCGCCGGTTTTATTTTTTCTTTTCCTACAAAAACCTTTAAAAATATTCGTAAAGTAACGAAATAAGGACGTTATTTATAAAAAAAGTTTAGAAATTACCAAGGTAACTTGCTAACAAAAATGATGAAATCGGTTAATTTTTTAATAAAAAGTGACTTATTATTTTTATATAAAGTTACTTTTTTTCGGAAAAAAATTGCCTAATTACGTAAAATAAACCACATTTTAAGCAAACGTCGGAAAACTAAAAATAAACGTTTCTAAAAACGAAAAACATTTATTATATATACAAAAAAGACAAGTTTTTCTAGGCGAAAAGGAAAGAAGTAATAAAAAATGCAGCTAATAACGGCTGAAGGTAATCGTCGTAAAAAGGTTAAAACGAAAAAACGAAAGTATGACGTTTACGGTAAGCCTGGATATAATGCGCGTATTTATAAAAAAGTTATAAATATGTTTAACGATAAAGAATCCGATTAATTTAAATTAATTTATCGTGTTATGGTTATTTTAATTGATTTTGTTATAGAGAGGTGCTTAAAAACGAGTCGTTCGCTTCTGTAAATCGTTCGCTTATATGGTACGTTATTTATTTTATTTTAAATTAAAGTTTAAATGCAAGTTATACTAATAAAAAATGAATAAATTAAGTTTAAAATAGATTTAATATTTCTATGCCTATATACGAATACGTCCGAAAAAATCGAAACATTTTCTTAATTTCGATAGCTACGAAAAATATTATTCGCTGGAATTTAAAAGGTATTACAGAAATAATGATGTTATTACGTTTTATATATTTACTTATTTTTCTATTAGCTTTAACTTAACATACTTTATTTTTTTCGTATAAAACGCGTTTATTCGCTTTATATTAAAAATTTAATAGGTTATTATTATATTTATCTTATAAAAGTCTCTCTTTTTAGTTTTTATACTACGTTTAAAGTTATTATAATGTCGGATAATATTAAATCCGGATTTATAATAGTGAAACTTATTTTATTTAATTTAAATAACGCTGTTTTCGAATTTAAAACCTTTCCAGTTATACTTATATTAAACGTTTTGCCGTTTACTTTTATTAATTTTAATTATATTCTTACGAAAGATTTAAAAAAGGATTATTTACACAATATTAAAATAAGAACATTATACATAAAAAGAAGATAAAGATTATTATAGTAACTCGTTAACAAATACAATTAAGTCGATTAATTTTATCATAAAACGTTATATATTATTTTTAAAATACAATTAGCTTTTTAAAAAAAGCTTTAATTATACGAAGCGAATTTTATCTTAGGTAAACATTAAAAATTTAAAAATAACTGCTTTTTAAAAAAAGAAACATTTAACATATAAAAAGAGTAATAAGAAATTCTAATTAATAACAGCTTAAAGTAATAGTTATAAAAAAGTTAAAATAAAGAAACAGAAATATAATATTTCCGGGAAGTTTAAATATAGTACGCATATTTATAAGAAAGTTATCTATTAAACGAAAACGAATCCGATTAATATAAATTAATTTATAGCGTTATAAGTATTTTATTTAAATATGTTATAGTAAAAATTTAAAACCTCTCCGATTTATTTATTTATCGAATCTGCATATTTAAAACATTATATTTTAAATTGTTACATCTTTATACGTTCGATATAATTATAATTATTTTAAAATTTAATTTTTATATCTTTATTCTTAAAATAAATCTTATAAGTTAAAATAAATATAAATAAGAAAATAAACAGAATAATCGATTAATGATTTAAAACGTTTTAAAGATTAATAAAGAATTTAAATTAAAATATAAAATCGAAAGTTAATCGGCATTTAAAAGTTTAAAGATTCTAAGCGATAAATAATTAACAATTAATTAATAATATTTATATACAAGTGCGGTTTCGAAATTATGAACTTAAATATAAATATAATGTTTAATAGTAAAAATAAATACGATATTTTTAATAATAAACTACTTCTAATAAAAGTTCAAAAATTCTTTTTTAAAAGACGTAATTATACGGTGCTTCTATTAAAAATTAAACCTTAATATATATATATATATTTCTTTTTACTAGATTTAAGGTTATAACCTATATTATCTTTTTATATTAAAACGCATTATATCGAAAATTTATAATAACGTTAATGCACTATATAATTAAGCGGCTTAAATAAGTAAAGAGTCGGCTTCTTTTAGCATTTTTTGGTATTGCGGGATAATATATTTAAAGAAAGTAATCATAACGTAATAAATTAATTTAAACTACTCGGATTTCTTTTTTATTAAACATATTTATAGCTTTTTTAAAAGTACGGGTATTATGTCCGGGCTTGCCGTAGACGTCATATTTCCGTTCCTTTATTTTAATCCTTTTACGACGATCACCTTTAGCTGTTATTAGTTGCATTTTTGTTACGATCCTTTCCCTTTTCGGCTAGGAAAACTTATTCTTTTTATGTAATAAGTGTTTCTTTTTTTTAAAAAAGAAAACGTTCGTTCTTAATTTGGGAACATCTATATAAAATCTAATTTGTTTCGTATAATTAAACGGTCTGTTTAAAAAAAAAGTAACTTCGTATAAAAGTAATAAGTTAGTTTTTGTTAAAAATTAAACCGATTTAATAAAATTTATTAATAAATTACTTTAATAAATCTTAATCTCTTTTTAAAAACAACGGTTATATTTCGTTAGCTTTTAAATGTTTTTAAGGATTTTCGTAAAAAAGGAAAAAAATAAAACATGCGAAAGTACACGATAAAACGGTCGATATGAGTATAATCGGAATTTTTAATACGAAAAAGACGTTATTATAATCGAATAAAATAAGTCCAGTTTTTGCAAATCTGTACTTGATATTATCGGACTTATAATAACTTTAAACGCGTTATAAAAACTAGTAAGAAAATCATTTTTAATAATATAACTATAATAACGTCGTTTTAAACTTTCGATATAAAGCGAATAAATACGTTTTAGAATAAAAAGACAAGGTATATTAAAAGGTTAAAACTGATGAAAAAATAAATCGGTATATAGATCGGAATAATACCGTTACTTACGTTATATCTTTTCGAATTATATCGTATAAAGATTTTCTTAGCAGTCGAATATTAAAAAACGTTTGGTTTTTTATACCCGTTTAAATATATTTACCAGAATATTATATTTAAGTTAAATTTATTTACTTTCTTATTTAATTATTATAATTAATACGAATTTTTAGGTCGCTTTTAATAAACTTTTATAATATTAAAATTTAAAGTATATCCTTTAATAAAAATATTAAATTACGATAAAGCTTAATTTTACGAATTGATAATATATATAATTTTAATTTATTTCTGATCATTGTATTATATATTAATAAAACTTTTATTAAAAGTTCGTGTTGTTAATATTTTAACTGTTTTATTTAATAATATTGTATTTTATAATTATAACTCGAATAAGTTTAAGCTCTTTACGTAATACTTTTAAATTTTTATATTAAAATGTTTAATAATTAACAATTTAATTTAAATACGTCTGTATGTTTTTTTCTATCGAACGAAGTTCGACGCCCAGTTAATACCGTCGTGCGCATCGTAACGAGTTAGGTTAATAATAAATTTATCATATTTTTAATATGTTCAAGTCGGATAGGAAACGTTCGCGCATTTAAGTTAAGAACTTCTTCGTTATTAGATTTCTTTTTAGTTAACGCTAACTTTCGTAAAGAAGGAATAGTATCGGTTCGGGCGCGTTTGCTATTATATCAGGCCTTTAACCTAATTTCGATAATATCGTATATACAATTAAATCTTTTATAATTTAATTTTTCGTTTAACTTTTTAACTTAAAAAGTTAAATTTCTTTTATATTAATTTATAAAACGTTTTATAATGTTTATATTAAGCACTAAATAAATAAATTTAAGCAGTTAAAATGTTCGCAAATTTGGTCCGCTTACTTATTTAAGCCACTTACTTATATGGTACGTTGTTATACTTAAATTAGAAGAAAAAATATTTTCCGTTTTACTAAAACATTTAAAGAAACTATAATATTCGATAATATTAAATCTAGATTCGTGATAGTTAAACTTATTTTATTTAATTCTAATAACGTCTTTTAACTTGAATCTTCCTTTAATTTTCTATTAACCGTTTTACTTATTTACTTACGCTGATTTTTTCTTACCTCTTTTACGAATGCCTTTAAAGATATTCGTAAAGTAACGAAGTAAAAGCGTTACTTATAAAAAATGAGTCGAAATTATTAAGGTAGTCCGCTGCTAAAAATTATTATATCGCTTAATTATTTAAATAAATATTAGTAAATATTTTAAATTAACGTTACTTTCCTTAAATAAAAGGTTACTAATGACGTAAAAGTAGCTGTAGCTTTAATAAACATTGGAAAATTAAGAATAAACGTTGTTTAAAAGAAAAGGAATACATATTATATAAATAGGATGAGTATTTCTAGCTGAAGAAATTACAATTAATAAAGGTTAGAGGTAATCGTAGTAAAAAGGTTAAAATAAAGGAACGAAAATATAACCTTTACGGGAAGCCCAGATATAATACGCGTACTTATAAAAAAGCTATAAATACGTTTAATAAAAACGAATCCGATTAATTTAAATCGATTTGATATATTATAGTTAACTTATTTAATTTTATTATCGTAGAATGCTAAAAAGTGTTCTATTCGCTTTTCTCTCCTATTCGCGGATCTTAGACATTATATTATTAATAGTTAATATATTAATTCGCCTTTAAAAATGAAAAAACGTTTTCGGATATAAGCGTATATCAGATTTTACAAAGTTAATAAGCCATAATCGTAAATAATAAAGATTAATAAAGTTTTAAATATTAAACGCGTACGCTTTATATTAAATTTACCTTTGTAATAATTTAAATATTTACGTCCTTTATATTTAATTTAAAATATCGATTAACGTACCACATAAGCGAACCGAATATATAAGCGAACCGAATATATAAGCGAACCGAATAGTTTTTAGTACCTTGCAATAACAAAGTCAAATAATTCAACTATAACATATTAAATCAATTCAAATTAATCGGATTCTTTTTTGCTAGACATATCTAGAACTTCTTCATAAGTACGCGCATTATGGCCGGGCTTGCCGTAGACGCCATACTTCCGTCCTTTCGTTTTAACCCTTTTACGACGATTACCTTTAGCTATTATTAGCTGCATTTTTATTATTATTCCTTTCTTTTTTGGCTAAAAGAGTTTGTTTTTTTTAGATAATAAGTATTCCTTCTTTTTAAAGACGTTTATTTTTGGTTCTCCGACGTTTGCTTAAAATATAGTTCGTTTCGTATAATTGGACGTTTTTTTTTCGGAAAAGAGCAATTTCGTATAAAAGTAATAAACTACTTTTTGTTAAAAGATTAACGAATTCGATTATTCTTATTAGCGAGCTTCCCTAATAATTTTTAATTTTTCTTTATAAATAACGGTTTTATTTTATTATTTTATAAATATTTTTAAGGGTTTTTACGGAAGGGGAACCGGCGGAGGTAAGCGGCGAAACCGTTGGTATAGGTATAACCGGAGGAACTTTTAATTCGGAAAAGACGTTATTAGGATCGAATAAAACAAATCCAGCTTTTGCAAATCCGGATTTAATATTATCGGATATTATGTCAGCTTTAAACGTGTCGTAAAAACCGGCGAGGAAATCTTTTTTTATAATATAAATATGATAACGTCGTATTAAACCTTCGATATAAAGCAGATAAGCGCGCTTTAAGACGGAAAAGCAGGCTACGTTAAAAGGTTAAAATCGATAGGAGGAATATGCGGGTATATAAAGGATAATAATGTCGTTATTCGCATAATATTTTTCAAATTTAATTAAATAATAACTTTGGTAACCGTTAAGGACAAGAAAATATTTGGTATTTTTTATACGCGTTTCTATATGTTTATTAAAGTATTGAATTTAATTTAAATTTAATTCTTTTATTATTTAATTATTATAATTAATATTAATCTTTTAATCGGTTAATAATAAGTTATCGCGATATTAAAAATTAAGGTAAGCTTTCCTCGTTCATAAAATATATAACGGTAAAGTTTAATTTTGCAAATTAATAGTTTATAAAATTATAACTTATTCCCGATTATTTTATTATGTTTATTTAGGTTTTTTTTTATGTTTTAACGTTTATAATTACCATGCTTAATATTATATAAAGTCTTATTAAAAAGCCCGTTTCGTCGAAAATATAAATATCCTTTTTTATAATGCCGTATTTTGCGATAATAACCCGAACGAGTTCGAACTATTTGCGAAATATTTCTGAATTTTCGTATAAGATCCGTTCATAATCGATCTTCCGATTTAAACGCGTTTAAAGCTTTTATTACCGTCGTATAAAGTTTGAGGCCTAATTAACCTTAACGCGTTTTACGGCTCGTTAGGTAAGTAATAAATTCGTTATATCTTTAATATGCTAAACCCTAATAAAAAACGCTTACGTATTTAAGTTAAGGATTCGGTCGATAATGGATCATTTTTCGGTCGGCGTTAATTTTTGCGAATTGGGGATAATATCGGCTCGGGCGCGTTAACCGTTATATCGTTTATATAACGTAATTTGGGCGATTTTATATATAGAACTAAGTTTCGCATAACTAAGTTTTGAGTTTCGTTTTTTAGCTTAAACGGCTAGGCTTATTCTCGCATTTTTTATCAGTCGTTCCATGTTGTTAACGTTAAATAATGAATGATTAAAGTTAGGTGGTTAAAACGTGCCAAAATTTATTCGGTTCGCTTGTGTATTCGGTTTGTTTATGTGGTACGTTATTATTATTATTATTATTATTATTATTACTAACTTTTCTATTAACTTAAAGAACGTGTTTATTCTATATAATAAGTAATCCTTTTAATTAAAAACGTTTATTTTAACCATTTAAATACATAAGATCGAGTAATTTTAAAAGACGCCTTAGGATACACTTTACGACACGCCTTAACGCGCCTTGTTACACGCCTTGCGATATATCTTATAATACGCTTTGCAGTACGTTTTCCGATATATATCTTTAGCGTATTAAAGCCGGATAAAAAACCTCGCGTATATAGGTCGAAAGTTCGATTTATAATTAACTTTTAGTTCATCGGCCTTAATTCGTACGAAATGGGAGTAATATTAATTCAGACGGGTTAAAATTTACTCGAGCGCAATTAATTTTTTTTTAAAAAAAATTCCGTCTACGATAAATCTTAATATAATGCGTATATTTATTAAAAAGCTATAAACACAGGTAGTAACAAAGAAAACAGTTAATTTAAATTAATTTAATATATTATACTAAAGGCGTTCGACTCCCAAGCTGACATCAGTCGAGAAATTGCGTCCTTACGGGGGGCCCAGCAATCGGCTTCAGAGCAAGGCTCTATTCTACGGGACTGAGGTATATAATCTATCCTAATCATAAAAACTATTAATCAGTTATCGTATTCGAAGATACCAGATATAGTATTTATCGTAAAAATTATATCCTGAAATAATTTTTTGTATATTTAGCTGAGCTTGGAAAACAAGGCTTTAACTCATATTAACCTTGCATATTATAGTAAAGGCATTTGGATTAGCTTATACGAGGTGTTAAAAGTGGCGGACGATATCGTATACTTAATAAGATAGTGTAAGACGTTAATAATTTATATTAGTATATAGCTTATATCATTATACTGGTAAATAATAACTTAATATATAATCTTTATTAAACGAATAAGATTTTTAATTATTAGATACAAGGGATATTAATTATGTTATTATATTAGGCTAGTTACGTGTGCTGTTGTACCCCTACAACTTTAGGTAGCTTAGCTACGGAACATATATATGCAGATCAGAAGGTGACCTTTCCGTATATGGGGTGCGCTACAGCTAGCTCACAAGCACCCATACGTACCTAGGTGCTATATAATTACTGCCAGATAGGTAACCACGTTTCTACAAGAGTTCGCTACATAGAAATCATCGTAAATGAGATTTGTCAAGCCGTCTCGATAAAACCATAAATCAAAGCCAGCAGCGTAGCATTATCAGACGGCATCCGTTTCCAACCTCCATATAATCCGGAATGTTGGACTACTGGCCATGCTGATCCTGCTACTTGCCCATTGGCATACAATTTGAAACCGTCTTCACCGTGATCCAGAGCTGGCGACCTTCGAGGCAAAGTAGATGAGGTCACGTCGCCTGGTCCTGTACTTCGATGCTCGAATCCCCTGCATCGTCCTCCTCCTTCTCGGGTTCCACGGTCCGAGGACTTTCTTCTGGTGCAGCTGGGTAGTTCAGGTGTTTCCAATCTTCGAGTTCTTCAGTTACAGATCTCAAGCGGTCTCTTATACTCTCGATTGCGTAGCTACCCAGGACCAATCGTAGCGGCGGGAACGAGCAATGACCCAACTGCCAGACAAGTTCTGCGCATTTGACCGCACTTGTGGGCTGTCTATCCCCCAGCCATTGCACCATCCTCTTCGCATGCAATGCTGGCGATGTCGCATGCGAATAGGCCTCGCTGGCCGGCTTGATAAGAAAGTGCCCCCATGTCGGGAGGGGGTTCTTCTGCGAGTCGGGCTCATCCCTCCTCACAAGGCCAGGCTCGACTAGTGTAGCCTTGACGTTAAATGCATCTATCTCGTAGAGCATCGCCTCAATAAGGCCCTCGACCGCATATTTCGTAGCACAGTACGGACCTAGGCCGGGCACGCCAAGCGCCCCGCTGGTCGAACTGAAGATTAGATATCGACCCCCGTTCTGCTGACGAAAACATGGTAAACTGGCCTGGATGATATGCAGCGTGCCCATGAAGTTGATCTCGAATTGGTTGCGGATCTCGTGCTCGTCCTGGTCCTCGCACGCCCCGATGACCCCGTATCCGGAGCAGTTGGCCACGATGTCGATGCGACCAAACAGCTCAAGCGTCTTCTCGACGACACGAACCACGCTCTCGCGGGCGCGCACGTCACATAACATACCCAAGCAGTTCTCATGTATGTTTGCCATAGATGCTGGACTACTTTCAAACGTACGTCCTACAGATGTGACAATGTCGCCGTGACTCAAGGCACATTTGACAAGTGACCTGCCCATGTGGCCTGTGCCACCGAAGACCTATTTCAAGGATAGCAGTCAACAGAAGCGATTCTATAATCTGGTGGCTTGGGCGAACTTACAACCCATACGAGTTGCTTTCCGGGCGTGTTAGGCTCGGCGGGGCCACAACTTGCAGGTAGCAGCAGTCTTGATTTCAGGGAGGTAGCGCTTCCTGGTGTAGCATCCAGGACTTCCGAGGCAGATCGGGGGTCCATGGTCAGTAGCAATGACCTAACGTCCTTTAGTCAACAACCGCAAATGGGGCAACTTCCAGTTGAGGCATTGTAAGAGCGCCACCGACACAAGGAGGGCGCCCGACAAGGAGCCAAATCAACGTTACGCCTTCCCAAGGCTTTCGGTTGATTGCAAGTAAGGGTGTATTCGGTTACCTCAGCTGGCTCGTTTTCCAAATGTACTATGGTATAAGGCAGAATATTTTCGCACCTAGTCAAGTATCAGTGGACCATGCTAGTATCGCACCCACCCAAATTAGAGTAGCTTTAACATAAGTCAACCCCAGGTGCATGCGAAAAATTGCAACCCTCTTTGCAGCTCCTAATCCAAGGTAGGCTATTACTAGGTAGGTCTCCTGACCCATATACCTGACTATGGGCAAAAATAACTGCTCATACCATATTACTATTGTATCACGCTAAAATTAACCAATCAAATCCCATATTCCCGTAACGAGCCAGCTAGGCCTAAAACCTAGTTGTACGAAAAGAGGATGCGTTCTGTGCGTCTCCATTAAAATCGTCGACTTTCATTCTAATTCCTTCCCTTCAACCGCATTACACCAATCCTTAAAAATATTCGAATTATAAGTTAGCCAATTCAAGCATGATAAGTGTGATATTTACCTACGCGTCTAATATAAGCTAATATGGGTATGTATGTTTTTTTTTTCTTTTTTTTTTCCAATATTTAGAAAGTAATTGCAGCTAACATGGCTAAGTTTAGAGCTAGGAAATGGCGGCCACAACGCCCTATGGCTGCGACAGTATAACCGTCGGTCGCATCATCGTGCACCGGGCCTCCCAAAATATGTTTGTATGGGAGAAGCCCGTATAGTAAGTTTTTCGACCCTACGGGTTATGATTGTTACGTCGCAGCCGCAAGAAGATTTCGAACTTAATTAACACGAACACCCTTTTTGCTATGACGTAACAACCATAACCCGTATAGAACAAAGAACAGCTATGCGGACTTCCCACTCATATTAAATTACGCCTGGATTATCTCAGTTAGCTCAGGCCTCTACTGACTCGCTCTCCATTTTTTCCAGAGCTGCTTAATAAATTACTTCATGATGTTAAAAATTAGTCAAATAAATCATAGAGTTTACTGAGGAGCTAATAAGGCCTCAGATAATATAGTGGGGAAAACCCCGTTTTACGTATTACTATTAAGATTATTAACTTTAAAAAATTTTTAAAGAAGATTATATAATATAAATTTAAAAGAGCTTTTTTAAAGATATTTATATCTTGAATAAATTTTTAATATAATAATAAAAGAAGTTAATATATATATATATATATATATATATAATTCTCGTTTAATATATTTTAAATAATAATTATAAAGAACGTAATATATAAGCGAGCTGGACATATATTAAAGTTGACGATTTATTAACATTTCGAAATAATAACTTAAATAATACAAGTACGACTTATTAAATTGTTTTAAATATATTAGAAATTTATACGTATTTATAACTTTTTTCTAAGCATACGTATCATGTTTAACATTATTGCAGACGTTGTATTATCTTTTTTTCATTTTAGTCGTTTTACTTCGACTAATTTTAGCCTGTGTTAGTTAAGATTTTTCATCACCTTTATTCTTTTTAGGCAAGAGAGCTGCTTAGTATTATATAAAGAAAGCTTTTTTTTTTAATTTTTCTTATTTCTTAAAGACATTTATTAAGAATAGTTCTTTGAGTATAAGTAGCCGTTATTATTTTCTAATATAATAACTGTATTTAAAAGTAAGAAGTTACTTTTTAAAAAAAAATGATTTAATTATTTATTTTAAACTATCTTAATAATCTTTACAACTCTTTTATAGATTACCTTTTCTTATTATCTTTTACAGGTATTTCTATATAATTTTACAGGTATTAAAAGACTAAAACAGGGGGAGTTAACGGAAAACCGGTTAATATTATATAACTAAAGGAAGTTTTAATGCTAGAAAAACATTATTAGAAGCGAATAGAATAAATTCGACTTTTACTAAGTCGGATTTAACATTTCTACTTATTATAACAACTTTAAAAGTTTCGAAAAGAACGGAATCGAAATTTCTTCACAATGTAAGTATAGTAACATCGTATTAAAATTTGATATAAAACATATAGACGGGTTTTAATACGAAAAAATAAAATACTTTAAAAGGTTAACATTAATAAGAGAATATTTAAGCACACATAACGCATTGATATCGTTATTTACTAATACTTTTAATACTTTCTCAAAGAATAATTAATGTAACTATTAAAAATATAAAAAGCTTTTCGAATTTTATACGCGTTTAAAGATTTTTATTAAATGTTAACTTTGTTTAAATATAATTCGTTCTTATTTTAAGTATTAGAACTTATATTAAGATTTAATGCCTTTAATAATAATACTTGTAAATCTGTTAATTGAAAACGAATTTTTCCTTTAATATAAAATTAAAGGCAAAGTTCCATTTTAGAACTAGTAATTAATAAAACTATCTCTTATTTTCTGTTTCCTCCTTATGTAAATGTAAATCTTATACGTTTTTTAATATTTATAAATACGATATCCGAAATAATAGAAAATGTTATTTAAAATCCGGTTTCGAAGAAAATATAAATACCTTTTTTAACAGTGTCGTATCTAGTAATTATAGCTCGATTAAGTTCGACCTGATTACGAAGACTTTTAAATTTTTCTGTAGTAAATTTCAATAATCGATATTTAAATATAAACAAGGTTTAAACTTGTATAAAAGTAGCATGAAGGCTAACTCCTAATAAATCTTAATATATATCGTTATCCGTTAAGTAAGGAATAAATTCGCCGTATCTATAACATACTAAAGCTGGATAGAAGATCTTTGCCTATGTAAGATAATAATTTAAACGATAAAAGTTATTTTTTTAGTTGGCGTTAACTTTTACGAATTAGAGAGAATATCAGCTCTACTGCACTTACAGTAATATTACGTTTTTAACATAAAACCTAGAACGATATAGATTAAAGTAAAATAGTTAAACTTATGTTCTATTTATATTTCTTTTTCTGTTCTTAAAAGGAGAAGTTTAATTTATATATTTTCTATATAAGTTTAAATTTCAGTTTTAAAGAAATGTGTAATTAAAATACAATAGTTAAAAGGTTTGAAAGGTGTTCAGTCCGCTTATATATTCAGTTAGCAGATGAAATAAGCTTGTATAACGCTTTTATACGTGCGATAATATAACTATTAATTGTATTTTTAAATGTCGAATTGTTTTAAGTATACGTAACACTGAAAAAGTCCGTATATTTATCTTTAGATTAACATATTATATAAACTCGCAATGCAAATTAATTTACAACTTCTTTTTAGCATGTTTAAATAATAAACGAAAATAAAATATTTATAATCTTTTTTAAGCTTAATATAAATGGTAAACGTTTATTCTTTCATTTTAATTATTTTATAACCATTATTTACTAGTTATTAAGAAGGTTCGTTTATTATTATATTTCTTTCTGGCTACAACGTTTACTTATTCGTAGAATATACATTCTTTCTTTTTATAATCATTTATTTAAAGAATAGTTTATTTTACATTATCAGGAGATTTCTTTGCTAAGAAATAACTTTATATAAAAGTATTTAAAGACTTTATACCAAAGAAGAAACTCCGATTTAACAGTTTTTAAGGCTTTATTTTTTAGTAATAGCTGCGCCTACGACGCAGCTACATTTAAAGCTTTATAATAAAACCTCTTATCGTTAGATATCGCATAAACTCCATTTTAAAAAGATCTATAAAACACGTCTTTTTAAAAAGTAGAATCGGATAATAAGTTATAATATTTTTACCGCCATTCTCCGCATTTATATATGACTTTTAAAACTCTTTTTAAGAACTCGGAAATAAATAAGTTAAAAAAGGTAATACAACGTCTCACACTACCGAGTCGGCTGGTTTTTGTCACTCTGCGACAATAAATTTAAATTAATCGAAATTTTTTTTCGCTAAGCGTAGTTACAGCTTCTTTATAAGTACGCGTATTATGTCCGGGCTTGCCATAAACGCTATACTTCCGTTCTTTCGTTTTAACCCTTTTACGGCGATTATCTTTCGCCGTTATTAGCTGCATTTTTTATTACTCCTTTCCTTTTTAGCTAAAAAAGGGTATTCTTTTATATTATAAGTATTCTTCCTTTTTAAAAACGTTTATTTTTAATTTTCCGATGTTTATTTAAGATATAATTCGTTTCGCGTAATCGGACGTTTTTTTTCCCTAAAAACGACTTTATATAAAAATAATTATCCCTCGAGAAGACGTAACCGTATAGACAAAATTGGATAAAATGATAGATTGCTATCTTAATTCCTAAGCTTTACTAAACTTATCTCTGTCGTTGGCGTTTTACTCCAAGACGACTTCAGATTGCCTTATCCCGCTTTTATCTATATCGATTCTTATCCGAATTCTGGAGGTTTTTCGCAATTCGGAGCAGCCGGGCAAACCACCGTTCGTAATTTTCCAACTTACATTATTCCAAAATTAGAACTTCATAATTTTAAAGCTTGTTATTTTTATTATTATTTTAATTTAGTTAAAAGTCTTTTTATAATTTTTATAGTTTTAAGTATAGTTTTTTAAAATACTCGATTAATCTTTTGGGGAAAATATAAATCGGAAGCGAAAATTAAAAACCGAAATTAATTTATTTAGAAATGAAATTTTAAATTAGTGATAATTTTAATAACTTTAATTCGTTTACTAATTTTATAAAAATTATATACAAGAAATAAAATAATCTTTATTTAAAGCTTTTTATTCCATAATACCGGGATTATATATTCAGAATTATATAACATAATATCTTAATTAATAAATAAGCTAAAAAGATATTATAAGAACGATTAAATTATAAAACTAATAAAGATTATAATAACTCTTTATATATAATTAAATTTTATTTTTAAGGTTTATCTTTAAAGTTTATTATTAAGGTTTACCTTTAAGGTTTATTTCTAAAATTTACCGCGTAAAGCTTAACATCTTTTAAGTTATATTATTTAACCTTACCGAACCAGCTAGCAAGCATAAGGTTCATCAAGGTCGAAGCTTATTAGCAACCACGCATAAAAAATCTCACAAGCTGATATCAGTTAAAAAATTACGTACTTACGAGGCCCTAGTAATCGGCGTCAAAGTAAGGTTCTATAGGACTACGGTATATAATCTATTTTAACCCTGAAAACTATTAATAAGTTATTGTATTCGAAGATACTAGGTATAGTATCTATCGTAAAAATTATATCGTGGAATGATTTTCTATGTATTTGTAACGAACCTATCATACATCCACCTGGAGGTATGAGCAGTATTCGAAAAGGGGTCTTGATTTGCAGACAACAATAGGGCGAAGGATGATTTATTAGGGGTCTGTTCGTTAAAGAGGGTTAAAGACTCTTCCCATAGTAAAGAACGACTACCTTTGGCTATAGGCTTAGATTAATAGCTAAAAAGCGCAATTAAGTAGGTGCTATTTATATAAAAGACCGATTTATTATATATTCTAATTTCTGAAGGTAAGTAAGTTGTGGATCTGTTACATTTATGTGATCTGGTTTTAAACTACCTAGATTAACGAGATTACCTTAAGAGCTAAGTTTAACTTCCGAGGTTTAACCGTAACAGGTACGAATTAGGCCTTAAAGGTTGGTCTTTTTAAGATAGGAACCCCTGTTTCTGTAATACTATTTCCCCTTTTTAAAGATTTTTGTCCTAAAGATAAGAACCGTAGGTGGCCGTCTTTATTTTGTTAGAAGGAGTTTTTCGGGCATTTTTCAGTTGATTTTATTATAATAAGCCGTATTTAAAGAGAAAAAAGAAAACCTCGTTTAAATTAACGCGATTTTCGTAACATTCGTATTAACTTAATTAAGAAGTTCGGTATTAAAGCCTTTCTTTATTTTATTTATGTTCGGCTTAATAAAACGGATTATTTTTACCTTCCCGAGTTTTTATATTACAACTGTTATATTTGTTGTTAACGTCCCTTTTATAACGTCTTAACTATGAATTCCCTTAAAAAGATAAACGAAACGTAGGCACGGTTATAAAAAAAGTAACGCGCTGTTAAAGATACGTTTTTAAGGTATCAGAAAACTATAGAAAGAAAGCGTTATAAATAACACGAAAAGTTATTAAAGTTTATTAAAAGATTAAAGCGATTATAGTTTTAGCAGAACATTCTTAAAAAACAGGCGGTAAAGTTGTTAAAAAAAGGTTTAAAGCTGGATTAATTAATAAAACGAAAAAAAAATGAAAAAGGAATAGCGTTTTATAGACGTAAAATAAATACAACTTGTTTCCGAAATAAATGTTATAATCGAACCGATTATTTTTTTCGATTAAAGCGGCGTAGGTTTGGATTTAAGCGGGGGATTATTATCGTTTGCGACTTTGGCTATGCTGGAAACGGTCGGTTAGGATTTTGGCGGTAAAACGTTTTAATTAGGTCTATCGTATTTTTTAGGTAATTAAGTGATTCTTAAATGTTTTTTTCGTGTAAATTTTTATTTTATTTAATTAGATATTAAATTTTACCTTTAACTATTTTAAAGTTTAGCATCCTTTCGATTTTATATTCGTTTTTGTTTTTTAATTTTTAAATCTGTTTCTAACGGGGCGTTTTTAGGCGTTGGTTTAAGTAAGGAAATGTAAAAAATAAAGTATATCTTTATTATTTTGGGTAATAACAGTCGATAGTTAGTTTTAAAAACGACCTTATTAATTTTAAACGGTCTAAATTTCTTAAAGTTGAACTTATTATTAGGCCTCTTAGTTTTAATTTGTGAAATATTTAACGTTGCATTTTGTTTTTCACGTAGTTTTAAAAAGATTTATAAAAGGTTTAAAAAAATGTACAACTTAAAATGAGTTTTACAGAAATTATAGAAAATATATTACGTAAATTTCATTTTTAATAATGGCCGTATTTATAAATACCTTATTAATGTTAAATAAGTGTTAAGAAAAAAATGTTAGCCTTAAAAAAATCTAAATAAGAATAGGAGTTTTAGTTATATAAAACGTTTTATATAACGAAAAGAAATAAATTATAATAAAACCGTAACGAGTACCGTAAAAATTATATATTAAACAATCTTAATAGCTTTAATTACTTATATAGGTTAATATATTCTTAAGTCGATCTTTTTATTACGTTTTTAAAAAATAATCAAAAGAAGATATTTATATAAAGTAATTCTTTATATTAAAAGAGTATTTTGATACGTATTCGAAAGATAGATAAGGTATTAATTCTTTTTTTTTAAAAAGGTTCTTAGATTATTTCTTTTAAATGCTTGAAATAAGCTGGAATTGCTTCGTAAAAAATAATTAAGAATATATTTATAAAATTAAGCTTTTATTTATTAATTTCGAATAATACGATTTATTTTTAACCTTGAGGTTAGAAATATTATCCCTTTATATATTAATACTTTCTTACCCTTCGAAGCCGATAAATAATACTTTTAAAATGTCATTAAAGAAATTATTTAGGATATTTTTATTAAGGATTTAAAAAGTACCGATTAATAGTTAAACGTGCGAATTATCCGCTTTTTAATCACCGGCGACATTAGGCTAAATTAATAATAATCTATCGAAAAGTTATTAAACTCATTTACGCTAAACTAAATACGAAAGTAGTTTACGTTCTCTATTAAGGATTGCTTAAAGCACGTTACAAAATATAACAGCAAAGCTAATTAAAAATAAATTCGAATAAGTAGGTTTAAGCAAATAATCTAATTTCTTTTATTATATTAACAAACTGAATATTACGTTTATAACGTTAACTTGAACTAGGTTTATAAATGACCCGTTAATTAGATATTTTAAATATATTAAAAAACTTTTGTATTGTTTAAATAATATAATAAACCTGTTTTATTATTACCGGATATTAAAGTAAAATTATCTATGCCGAAAATATAATAACTTAAAGCTATTTTAAAAATAAATACGAATTGTATAAATAATAAAAAGTTAATAAAGTCTATAATTAAGTATATATTTTTTTAAATTAAAGCCTTTATTTTTAAAAATAAAAGTTATAAAACGTTAATACGAAATATATTACTAACATAAAATACGTAAAAGTAGGAATACTTGTAAAAGAAATAACAAAGATTAGAAACTTTTTAATAAAGTTAAGAGTTATCTTTAAATGTTTTATTCCTATTTTAAAACTAATATAAAAGTTTCAAAATAGGGGGAAAAATATAAATATTTTTAAAAACAAACCATATATTAAAGTTAAATATAATTACGCCTATTAAAAAGTCCAGATAAAAATATTAACTTTTGATACGTAAAAAGCAAAAATAACATTACAAATAATTTTACGAAGCCATTTCATAAAGCGAACTTTAAGCAGTTTATACCGAACTTAAGATGTAAAAAAAGAAGTTAAAATTTAAGTTTTAAAGATTAAAGTTCAATCCTCGTATAGATTAGTTATTTTTAAATTTAATTTTTTGACTTTTTAGCTATAATTACCTAACGTAAAGGGCGTGTCGGCAATTAGTACTTATAGGTGCTGCCTGCTGGCTGGCTTTATGGGCCTAGGCTGCAAGAGTGCTGCCTGGGACACCCTTTGTTCACAGATGATCCTTTGTTACCTAATCATATATGTAAGGGCGATAGCCTACGGACTAGATTTGTCCTTTCTAGAACATACAGAACACTGAGAGTTACGCCAGATTCCTGCATTTGATCACTGTGACTGCTGATAATTATAAATATTTAAAAACGTAAAAAAGTTTAACTAGGTATAATACAGAAATTGAGAAGAAGTTAGAGTAATCAAGATCATCAGTTTATAATATTTAATTTTACCGTTATTTATTATTTTAAAAGCACATTTTCATTTTAATTTTAAAAGTTCTAAGAATTTCTAACTAACTAAATTAAAATTAAAATTTAACAAAGCAGTTAAAATTAAACGAATTACTTAGAACCGATTAAATATTTTTTAAATAATACATCCGAAAAAGTTATAATGCCTTTTTTATTTCGGCGGTTACGACAATTATTATTCGATCGACTTTAAAACATGTTACGTAAATAATAGTATTTTTACGTTTTATATATTTACTTATATTCTATTAGTAATAACCTTTTTGTAGCTTTTAATTTTTAATATTATAACGTATTTGTTCGCTTTATAATCAAATTTCAATACTAGGACATTATACTTATAGCAGAACAAAAGCCTTTTTTCTTTTCAGTTTGTAACATTTTTAAAGCTATTATAATATCCTATAATAATATTCAAAGTATATAAAAATCAAACATGATTTTATTTTATTTTAAATACTTTAACTTATAAAATTTCGAATTATATTAATAGCTATATCTTTTTTTTACCTTTTTTCTCGCTGTATAAAAAATAAAAATAAAAACCTTATTTAAAATACTATTAGAAATTATTAACGTAATTTATTACAAGTACTAATAAAATCAGTTAATTTTTTTAATTAAAGAAAAGTTATTATTTTTATCTTGTACCTTTTTTTTTCCGAAAAAGGACTATCTTGTTACATAATATATATTACGTATTAAAAAAAAGCAAAAAAATAAAAAGGTTTTTAAAAAATTTTAAAAATTAAAAAAAAATAAAATTAAAATTAAAAAAGGCTCGAAAAGATTACACATTTTATATCCAAAAGAAACGTAATTGTACTAAAATATCACTAGTAATCTTTAAATTTTTTTTATTAAAAAATATTAAAAAAAGATGTAAAAGTATAACAATTATAATAAACTCGGATATAACACGTGTATTTATAAAGAAGGTATAAATATATTTAATAATAAAAAATCAGTTTAATTAATTTAAATTTATCGCGGTATAGCTTATTTAATTTGCATTAATTACTACAAGGTAATATTAATTATTCCCTAAGCTTATTTGTTTAAAGAGCGTTTTTTAAACCTTAATAATTGAAAAGTATTTATATAATATATTATTATTAATATAAAGCTTATTATTCTTATTAAATCGCATTTTAAGTAATTATATTAGCTTATAAATTATAATAAAACGTATAAATAAATATGAACAAAATTTACTGTTATAATTTTAACTTTTAAATAGTATTATTTACCGTTTTAAATAAAACGCAAGTTATATTTTTGTTAAAAATTACCTCGACGTTTTATTTATAATAATATTATTAATATTTAAATTATACTATATTAATAATTCGATAAGATGTAATATTATATTTTAACGATTTTAGCCAATTAATAAACTCGGTTAGTAATTTTTTAAAAATATTAAAACTAATTAATATTCTTTAAAACACTTTTATATTATAATTTTTAAAAAGTTAAAAAATATATATTAAAAAAATATATGTATATTTCTCTTTCAAAGTAATTATAATAACTTTCTCGATATAATTAAATTAAACTTGGTCTTACTATATAGCTTAATTAGTATGTCAGTGTTTTAATTAAGACTTTACTAGGGTATGCAGCTAATGCACTTAAACCACCCTACTCGGTACTACGTTAGTCAGCAAACCCAAGGGACTAGGGTTAAAACTTCCAGGCTATACATAGTGCATCTCTACTGTGACATACTGTACCTTACCTAAGACAGGTACACCAGTGTCCTATCATTCGCTCCAGATTTCTCTCCGTTTTCTCTCTGGACAGCCGCCTCCGATTGTTCTCATAATATTTCGTCTGTCACCAAGCCAGGCCCAGCTGCTACTCTGCCCTTGCACTTTGACGCCCCTGCGCCAGTCTGAAGACAGTCAAAACAGAGCGATATTTTGGACATCGATCTCTCATTGGCGTTTTCGAGGCCTCTCCCTCCGTCCTCTGTCAATCCTTCTCGCGTTCCATCCGCTGCGGTTCTGTCTACCTTGTCTCAACTGAACCTTATCCAATCCAACTCCCTCGAGAAGACCCGGCCCCCTTTCTCGACCCTCTCCCGAAGCTCCCAGCAGGGACCGCTGTCCGGGCATTCCCGATTGCTGGCAACAATACTCGCCACAAGATATTTGCTGCGCAAAACGTCACCATCTGTATTCTCCAACTGCAATCATGTCGGACAAGAAGACAGATGATTATGCTATTCGTATGCCCGACTCGGGGTATACCGAGGAGAAAGAACCTTTTCTTCCGCCGACTCGACCCTCGAGGTCTTCAACCCAGCACCATGCGTTCTCATCCCTCTCCCAAATCGAGAATAGCCCCCTTATTTCGATTCTTGCCTATTGCCTGTCGTCCATCAGCATGACAGTAGTGAACAAATATGTCGTCTCCGGTCACGAGTGGAACATGAATTTTTTCTACCTTGCAGTTCAGGTAAATTTCATACCTGGAGCCCTAGAAACAACGTGGCAGGGAACCAAGGCTTGTTGCTAACGAACTTGTACTGTAGTCGGTTGTGTGTATCCTCACAATCCAAGTCTGCAAACAGCTCGGGTTGATCAAGAACCTGGCCCCTTTTGATGCGAACAAGGGAAAACGGTGTACGTGTAGAGAAAGCTATTCACGCTATGAACCTAAAGCCCGGGGTCGACGTCCGCTGACTTGTCGTTAGGGTTTCCCATCTCTCTTCTGCTGGTCGGTATGATCTACACCAGCAACAAGTCTCTCCAATACCTGTCCGTGCCCGTATACACCATCTTCAAGAACCTGACTATCATCGTCATCGCGTATGGAGAGGTATTGTGGTTCGGGGGCAGTGTCACGCCTTTGGCCTTGCTGGCATTTGGCCTCATGGTTCTCAGCTCTGTCGTCGCGGCTTGGGCCGACACTAGAAGCGCCGCCCAAACAGCGGAGGCTGCTGCCGCCCTTGCTACTTTGAACGCCGGGTATGCGTGGATGGGTATGAATGTCTTTTGTACGGCCTCTTACCTCTTGGGAATGCGCAAGGTCATCAAGAATATGAACTTCAAGGACTGGGACAGTAAGTCGGGCGCATCAACCATCACATGCGAATTGTGGATAGCGGGCTAACTGCGCTCTAGCTATGTTTTATAACAACCTCCTTACGATCCCCGTGCTCGTCGTGTTATCCGTCCTTGTTGAGGACTGGTCGAGCGCCAACTTCGTTAGGAACTTCCCCTCCGAGTCGCGAAACTCTCTGATGATCAGCATGATCTACTCGGGCGTGGCGGCCGTCTTCATCTCGTACTGCTCGGCATGGTGCATTCGGGTGACGTCTTCGACGACGTACTCGATGGTGGGCGCACTCAACAAACTCCCGATCGCGATTAGCGGGTTTATCTTCTTCTCGGTGCCCGTGACGGTTGGTGGCGTGTCGGCCATCTTCATTGGCTTCGTCAGCGGTATCGTCTATACTTGGGCCAAGGTGCGGCAGTCGCAGGTGGCTAAGAACACGTTGCCGACGGCGCAACCTACCATAAGCGCGAGCTCTGCGAGCAACCGCGATGCTGCCAACTCATAGGACGAGTCCAGCAGGCTGGGTGGTGCCATGGCTGCCCGCGGTAAGAGCGTAAACCATGACTGAAGCATGGATGCGTTTCTGCCCCTCGACTATTCAACTGTATAATACTCGTTCCGACGATGATGGCAGACTCAAGGCCGTCCCTTCTGGCATATATGGATTTATAAGTTACGAGACAAGGGAACTGTTTGGTGTGTTCGACATGGTTTAAATTTACAGGTAGGGCGCAAAAGTCGGGCGTGTAATGAGCCCCAGGAGACACCAAGAGATGACCATGAGGTGACGACACAGCGGGACACGGCGGCCGACGTTAGAAGCGACCGGGTTGACGGAGAATCACAACGGGGATGGTATAACAGTTCATGGGAAGAGGTAGCAGAGGTGTTGGTTATCTTGAAGGACACTCTCGCCTTGTTGTAAGCCTGTTTAGGGAGTCGAATCCTGATAGAGACAATGATAATAGATGGGGAGGATAACCTGTCTGAGGACCTTGAGACACAAGTCGCCAAATTTCCCGCATGCCAGCCGTAAACGGTTTCTGAGGAACTTGGCATGCAGAGAGTCGTCTGCCGCGTAATAGGAAGAACAAGGGCCGCGTAATATGGTGTGTACCCACTGGAGGAAGTAGGTTCTTGCACGTGTATATGTAGGTGTGTACATAGGGCTGATAGGGGATTACTGTCCGACTGTATAGATCGCACGCGCTAGTGCGAACGGGTACTTAGCTATGTACTGACAGTACAGTATGAGCGGCAGCTCCAGGTGACATCATTGCTTGTTTGGTAGTTTGTTGCATGCGCTACGTTACTAGGACGGTACTTGCCACAAGGCTCAGGGTCCTACTGTCTACAGTATTATGTGCGCTGCATACGTAGGTGGGTACACACTTATCCACCTATTCTCACTTTATACCTCACAAGGCGTGGAATCGGCTCTCGATTGAACCAAGGCCGTGAGCATTTATCATTATGTCCCTTGGGAATGGGTCTACCTACGATCTGCCCCTGTCGACCTACCGCGGTACCTAACCGACTCCTAACATGTTTTTCTACCACCTACCTGCATACCTGCAATATATGACCGACTTCTTCCTTCAAACTTGTCCAGATATCTCTCCGTCAGTCAGTCACTCGCTCACTCTGCGATCTCATGCGATGATATTTGTCTATTTACCCTGCAGAACGGACAGCGCGCAGTTCATCTACCATGCTGCCTTACATTAATTACCGTATGGATTGCCTCGGGAACTGTCATAACATTGTCAAGTCTTCACTAACACATCCCACACTTTACAGCCTTTGAACTACTGTCAGGAGTTACCGGGGCCTCTCCCGATGAGCGTAAGCAACCGAATCCTGTCTTGCTCTAGTTGCTGCCCATAGAAATAGACGGGCTAACACTCTCTCTGCATGCATATAGTCAAGTTGTTATTCTCCTTTCTGCTCTCCTACCCCCTCGCCGGTCTATTGAAGCGGATACCGGACGCCAAACCCCAAAACAAGAACCTTTGCATCATTAGGTCTGCCACCTGGAACCAGGGAATTAGAACTCCTGAACGGACTAGCTGACTGTTTCCAGCGTCGGGATCTTCTACCTGGTCGGTCTCTTCTCACTATGGAGCGGTCTCCGCATTCTCTTTATATCTTCCGCTGTCACGTACGGCCTTGCCTACTTCCTCCGAACCTCTCCCTATATGCCGTGGCTCGCATTCGTCTTCCTCATGGGCCACATGGCCGTGAGTCAGCTGTCGCGACAGTTCGCGAATAATCCCTCGGCTGTCGATATCACGGGTGCGCAAATGGTCCTCGTCATGAAGCTGTCGGCTTTCGCCTGGAATGTTGCCGACGGCACCCTCCCCGAAGACCAACTCAGTGATTTCCAGAGGGACAGAAGAATCCTCCAGCTGCCGCCACTCCTCGACTATGCCGCATATGTCCTCTTTTTCCCGTCCTTGATGGTAGGGCCGGCCTTCGACTATAACGAATATCGCGGATGGATCGACACGACCATGTTCAACGTCCCGGCGTCCGTAGACCCGACGAAGAAGCCGCCAACTAGGAAGAAGCGGAAGATACCGCGCAGTGCTACACCCGCTATGTGGAAGATGGTCAGCGGCCTCGTATATATTGGCCTGTTCTTGAAGCTCGGTTCCTGGTACGGTCCCGAGGCGTTCTTCTCCGACACCTACCTGAAGTACCGATTCCTCCGTCGGGTCTTCACTCTACACATGGTTGGATTTACCACTCGGTTTAAGTACTACGGTGTTTGGTCTCTGTCGGAGGGCGCTTGTATCCTGGCAGGATTGGGTTACAATGGCGTGGACCCTGTGACCGGCAAGGTCTCATGGAATCGCCTACAGAATATAAATCCCTGGGGAGTTGAGGCAGCCCAGAACAGTCGAGCCTACCTCGAGAACTGGAATATGAACACCAACAAGTGGCTACGCTATTACATCTACCTCCGCGTCACCCCTAGGAACAAGAGACCTGGTTTCCGCGCGAGTTTGGCTACCTTCGTTACCAGCGCCTTCTGGCACGGCTTCTACCCAGGGTACTATCTGGCCTTCGTTCTCGGAAGCTTCGTCCAAACAGTTGCCAAAAGTACGTTCCCATCTTCCCGCGCCGTACGTATATGAATTCCCGCGAGCTAACACAGGGCCATAGATCTGCGACGGAACATCCGCCCTTTCTTCCTCGATCCTGTCTCTCAGCAGCCGCTGCCGACTAAGAAGTATTACGACTTTGTCTCTTGGCTGACGACCCAAGCGACCTTCTCTTTCGTTGTCGCCCCATTCATCCTCTTGCGCCTGGATAAGTCTTTGACGGTATGGGCCAGCGTCTATTTCTACGCCGTCATCGGCACAGGAGCCAGCATGGCCTTCTTCGCCTCGCCTGCTAAAGTGTATCTGCGGAAGAAGCTCGAGAAGCGTACCAGGGCTGCTGGTGTAAGACTGGTCAGGAGCGCCAGTACGGAAAGCCTCGCGGACAGCAAGCGGTCGGAGCCGGTCCTTGGTATCGGCGATCCTGTCAAAGATATTGACGATGCTATCCAGGAAATCAAGGAAGAGCTGGAGAAGCAACAGGATAAGAGAAGTCGCAACACCAGGGGAGAGGCTGGAAAACAGGTCGAAGAGGTTAAGAAGGAGTTGTAGAGTCTTCGACTCCATGCATCTATCCCTAGGTGTTTGGTTCTGAAACTTCTAGATACGTGCCCAGAGGAGAGAGCCTCTCCGCACGCCCACCCTCCCTTTTCCGGTCTCTGCACGAAGACGTGGCTATGGTGATTCGAAATTAACGGCTAGACGAAGGTGACATCTGTAGACTAATATACTGAGAAGGTAGTCATAGGCCAGGGACACCACGACACTTATCTACCAGCGGGTGGAAAATATGGATCAGCGGAACGTGTTTTCAGCACATTGCTGACCAGACTTTCAAATCGGCTCGCGTCAATTCATAAAATGGTAGAAAGGAGGGTTGACTGAAGACCGCAAACCGCCTGTAGTAAATTCGTTCGTGGCACATGATAGCATGTCAGACCCAGAGGTTCCAGTTATGTCATCTTTCGCCTTTCTACTACTTCGTCCTTGCTTCTTCTGTGACCGACGTGCCTCTACACTCAGTCAATGGCCCTCTGCCCTCGTGGTCCAGCAAGCATCTTCGAAGAACAATGGTATCCATACAATGCATTTACCTCGGCCCAGACTTCCCGAATACGAGCCGTACGTGTACTGGAATCTGCGGTTTCATATGTACGTCTTGATTCTTCTCGTATCCAAATCTGCCCGATTCCTTCCGCCGCTGTATATCATACAACCATGTCACAATATATTCCCATTACATAGACATTAGATGAAGAGGGAGACGTAGTTCGTGAAGGTCCCAGCTAGAAAAATAAACAGATAAATAGGTTGTGAGAAACAAATGGTGAACGCCAGTCGCACAAGAATGGTATAGTGCCCGCTGAGTAAAAACCATGTCGTGCCGTTGCGTAAATGCGTAGAAGATTCGTTAGAAGTGGCGAAAGACATTGGATGCCAGATGATTCCTCCCAAATAGAAAGCAGGTCTATTCGTTCCAAGAAAGCCGTGTGGCTCGTAAAGTCGTCAGGAGTTTATGAGAAAAGGAAAGGCCGTGTAGGACGGCTCGGCATCAGTCCACGATTGCGCGGACGACGTGGTCCGGGGGAGCAGCTACAGTTAGGCCAAAGAATATGCCAGATAATGATTGCATATGCATATCGGTAGGATGTATCCCAAATGATTCGGGCCGTTTCCGTCGTCATTGCTGACCCCATTTCTGTCGAGTGCCTACCACGGCCAAAGTAGCAATTGTGCCGAGTATCAATATTCCGATGATAGACATTATCCGGTTGAGGTTTCTCCACCATCTTGAGTTGTGGTACCGTGCGTCGTCTATAAGCGCAATGCATCGATCGAACGATTCAACTCCATGCTCCCCGGCAATGCCTAAACCTGTGGTGCTATCATCTAGTTCCGACGTCTCCATAACAGGTTTCGGGGGTAACGGGAGGAAGGACGCGACCATCCAGGCTAGAGTCGAGTTAGCAAGTCTGCGATGCTCACCATGCTCACCACAACGATCGCGGAAAAGCCTTACCAAGAGGAATCCCGAACCCCACGACGAACAAGAGTACCTGGCCGTTGCTACGTCCCAAACCCTCCCCCTCGGCCGCCCAGGTGACCGACGGCGGCTGCCACACGCTATATCGAATCGCTCTACGATCGAAGCGCAGATGAGGCGACCAGATGCTTGAAGTCCTTTTCTTGGGGCCAAGCCGCATTTCGGCAACCCCTGCTGAAGCAGCATCTACCGAAGTCGGAGGATCCGAATGGGCTGGGAGTTCCCTAGGTCGCCGGCGGGGGTTGAAGACACTCTGTGGGGGATGGTCGTCGGCAGGTGAGCCGCTTCTAAATGAACTTCCTGGTCGGCTTGCCGCGGCCTCCGAGAGGGATTGGATTGACGGAGCTGTTGCTAGCCACCGCCTCTCACCGCTGCCGTAGTATAGCCTGTCTAGCATATTAGCCTCGCAAACTCGCCAGAATTTTTGGAAGCCAGTAAACCGACCTTGCCCAGGTAGGAATAGACGCCGCGGTGAAACTTCCGGCGCGAGAGCTGGCCGACGAGTGCAGTTCCCGATCGGAGCCCCGGCGTGAGAGATAGGCCCCAACACGAGACCACGACGGCTTGTGCTGAAGCTGGTGCTGCTGGAGATCCGCAAGCCCGTCACCGTGCTCGTCGAGGTCCCGCACGGTACGAGTAGGTGGACTAGGGAGGGCACCTCTCATATAGGCCGGGCTGGGTCTCTCTAGAGGACCAGAACGCGGCCGTGGCGATCCTAGCGTTTCCTCCTGAGTCGCCAAAGATGATGAGATGCTAAGCAACTGCCTGCTGTGTCTACTGCCGAGCGCACTGCTTCCACGATCCGATCTGGAGATGGCTGATGCGAGACGACTGTCCCTCTCGCTGCCTTCGTACTCGGACATCACGGTCGACAGCTGCGAACTCCATTGATGCGGATGTGGTTCCATGCTAGTCTGGTGCGATGCGACGTTTGGTTGCCCAACCCATGAAGGTTGCTGGAATGACGAAGCAGACGGCGTGTGGTGGAGGCGTACTAGGTTTGGAGTCGATGAGAGGAATAGCGACGCAGTGTCCTGGCTGATGATGCTGGATATAGAAGAAAGGGAATTTGCACGGCTACGAAGAGACTCCCTGGAAAACTTCTTATAATAACCGAACCTCTCTGGAGATGGTTTCTTCCGGGGATTAAGCGGCGGTATTATCAAACTCTCTTGAGAATACCTCTCGCGTACCTGTTCAGAAAGGCTGTCGTTAGAATACTGCGGACGCGGCCTTCGGGGTAAAGTGGCCAACGACGATGGAGTGTCCGCGTGGACTACCACATTCTTGCTCCCTGGTGTATCAAGGAACTCGGCTACGGGAGAAGAGATGAGCTGATGGGCAGGAGAGGATTCTGCGATGATCCTGTAATTCGAATTGCTCGACGAGGGCAGCGAAGCCTCGACGCTCCCTGAATCTGGGAGTGCCGGGGAACTGCGGCCGACTACTTTGTAGTTCACAGTTTCTTCGATTGTTGTATTCGTCGAGGTTGACTGGTGAGACTGGAAAGATGACTTTGCTACAAGACCGGAAGCTTTTGCGGATGTAGCGAAGGTTTCGGGTAACGGTGGCAACAAGGAAGAACTCGCCACTACATTCTCCGTCGCCTTCTCTTTTCCTTTCCGCTTCTTGGAATCGGGAGTCTTGGGAATCTGACGCAGGCCGCCAACCATGCGGTAATTCCAGGGGGGAAAGGTGGTTGCCCCTTCGCGTTCCGCTGCAAGTGACGGAGGACTAGGGTCGCAAGGCGAGACACTACGCTCGGGTACTGAGCTCGGCGGAGAACTGGGAAGATCCGCACTAGGCGCGCCAAACGAAATGCGCTCCCGCGAAGTAGCTGTGGATACGTTCGAAACAGGAGGCGGCGTCAAGCTCGGTTCTATTCTGTCAGACCGTCGAGCGGGCCTAAGACCCAGGGAGAAAGTCCCGTCAGGGTTAACATTAATGATCGTACTCCGTCTAGACGGAGGTCGTTGGAGTGTTGGCGAGGCTGTCCGATCCACGTTCAAAGACGGCCGAGCAGGCGCACTCAGGCGCCTGCTATTGGGGACAGGTACAGGGGTTGGCGGGGTGGGAGACTCGGCTCGAGACTCAGAGCCAGAAAAGCCTGGTACCAATTTCGATCCTGAAACACGATTCGCCCTGATCCATGCTATTGGAGCTGGGGATGGAGACGGGGATGGCGATGACACTTCGAATCCTGGGCCAAAGGCATAGTTTTCTTCCGCAGGAGCGGTTCTGTTTCGTGCCCAATTCACACCGGCTGACTCGCCTGCCGTCTGATGATCGTCACCGGAGCCGGCTTCAGCATCTGGTTCCTGGGAATCGCCCGCTTCAGCCTCCGGTATTGGTGGGGAATAGGGAACAAGGCGGATATTCTGCCTGTTCTGCTCCGAATTTGACCTCTCGTGCAATGGGGTCCTCTGTGACTTCGGGGACGAAGTGGATGTCGAGGAGGACATACTACTTCCTGGGCCCGGCCCGAAAGTGCGCAGCTAAGTTCCACAAGCCGAAATTCGACGCCAAAAACTATATTGACGTTCCGGAAGCGCCCATATCGATTTGTTGGAACAATCTGAATATCCCGGAGGATTCCGGGCATCTATTACTAAACTTCACACGCCTATCGGGGTTGCGCTGATTATACCTTGTGCTTTGCGAAGACGCGGGTTTTGAAAATAAGAAGTATAATGTATGGTACAGTGCTAGAGTAGCAATGCGACGAAGCGGAGGTAAAGAGGGGAACCAAAGTGTTCAGACATTAAGCGCTCCAGGCTATACTGTGGTAATGAGCGACGGTTGAGGGAGTGTAATTAGTTTGGCATGGTAAATTATAAGTCTACGAAGAGTCTCGCAGATCATATAGAAACCGCCAGGACGATAAAGAGTGAATGCGACAAGCGTGGTGTGAAAGCGAATGAAGATTTGTCCCGTACTGACGGCCGCAAAGAACCACCCGCGCTTATACCGAAGGGAAAAAAAAAAAAGAGAAATAAGACGTCGGGCAACGAGGCGCGACAGCTTTTGGTCTCTTGAATTGAGCGATTGGCTAACTACGAGCTAGAGCGGCTACACCCTAGATACGGCTGTCGATGGCCAGCTTAGAGCTACGGGTACCTGATAGCCACTACTACATACTTAGTTAGTACGCAACCGGAAATGGAGGCGGAAGGGGTTGTGTTTCGTAGACTTGGAAGTGAAGACCAGCCGATTTGCTAAGAGCTCTGTTTGACATGGGTGAGTGACATCTGTACACATTCAGGAGAGCCCGCCAAAGCATTGTCATGTACTTCGTATGCAAGACTTAGAAGAGGCCTAATCCGTAGCGCGTTTGGATGGATGCAGGTGAAATGAGGTTTAGCAGCCTCGAAGCATTTGTGGAGATATATGTGGGTTAGTCTATAGCCTTGGAAGCCCACAGCACGAACCTGAAGAAGGGCTGGCTGGGCTGAAGCCTGAATGGGGGATTTTCGAAGGAGCCAAAGCATCAGGAGAGTCTCGAGCGTGCTGGAAGCCAGTGGTTATTTGGACCGCTTCCCCCCTCTCAAGAAGCGCCATATGCCACTTTGACGAGGCTTGTTATAGGTATGCAGTAAGTGGACTGCATGGCATAACCTTTTTTTGTATCATGGTGAGCGCCGTTGTAGCTCCTATAGTTATGTTGGTATCTGTAGTCATGTAGGTAGAAACCGGCGGTGAGGACTGGTATCCTTATCTGGATAGTTGTACTTTATGTACCGCTCGGGGGAGAAACGTGCGCTACCAAGGTACGTTCATCTTTTTAGCAATGAGTGAAGGGAACATTGGATAATACAATACACAGCTTAAGCCACATGTATTCTTTCGCTTCGCTTATTCCAGAGTCGGTTGTCACGTACGGACAGGAACACGGATGTGCACGCCATGGCCTACAGCGAGGCCCGCAGCCCACAATGCCCACATGGGGATTCATTGATAGAACGCCGAATGCCCAAAGCTGAGACAGCCTCTGTCTTGACACGCATACAGCGGCATGCGTGCATTGAAACCGCGCTTATTTATGGACGTACGTATCAGGCATGTATGCGCAGTGCTGTGTAGGCGCTTGTGCCAGCGCGCTTCATCTCGCAACTACAGTCATGTGGGCTTGTACCCTTCATATATAATATTGTAGTCGTAGTAGTATAGCAGACAAACAACGCCGTTTCTAAATTTACATTCTACCATAAATAGCAACGCGTACGTAGGTACTCAACCATTAACGGCTGCTCACGACGTCGCAGTCCTGTATACCAGCAGGAGCAGGATAGTGACCGAGGAAGTGCAATCCAAGTAATTACACAAGAGATGCATACTATACTACCTAGTAGGTAGGATGAAGCAGCTCATTCACACCGGCAGGTATCCCCGGCAGCTCTCGGGCTCTGGGGCTTTCAGGTAAGTTCCAGGGCTCTCCACATGTTCATCTACAAGCTGCCCAACATCCTGCCGAAGACCGTCGTCAGTTTCCCTGACCGCTGCACCTCCTCGCGGCTCGGATCGATCCCCTTTTGGAGCTGCGCCTCGGCCATTGGGAGATACCACTCATCTCAGATTTGATTCAGTTTATGATATCACTTACCCTCCGCTGCACATATTTGCACGTGTGTACGTACGGCGGAAGGTTGCTGTTCGATCAATTTGCCGTATAGGGTAACTAGAGATCTACGAACCACGGCGCAATGCCTTCCATCATGGGTTTTCTACATCACTACTTTGGACAGGAAGAACGTAAGTGGAACGACTCTTCTGCCTGATCCGGTCGACACCCGCCTCCCGTGCAGCAGCTGGACTACCTGTCGGACACTCAATGGTGCTGACACAAGACAGCGGAATTGGCACCGCCGATCAGTACAGGAACGGCTTCGGCTCTTCTTGTGAGTCCATCAAACCGCCGTTCCGTCTATGGTCGCATCTGCAGGCCTGACTTCAAAAGCTGTCTCGGGAAATGCTAACCAGTGCCTTGATAGGTCATGTACATGTGCCTCTATGTGTTGCCCTTGTACCTGTCCTCCACAACGCGGCCGTCGCGGATACTGTCCCGGGACGCGCCGTCCGCGATCCGGGCTCGCATCGCGTCCGTATCAATGACCTGCATCGCGTGCTCCACCGTCACCTTTGTCATAATAACTTACCATGGCCGCGCCACCTATGGCGAGGCATTGCACTCGATGGGGTGGTGGCCCGTCGGTTTGTGGGAGACCAGCAAGTCACTCTTGCTGACTGTCACGCTCTTTAGTGGGCCTTTGTACGAGTCCTTGATAGTCCACGGGGTGTGGAGGGACTGGTCAACTCTGCAGCCGATTTATGACCTATTCAGCGAATGGACCATTTGGCGAAACATCATTGCCGTAAGTTCTCGTCGTCCATCTCTCCTCCTTCCCTCAGCCCATTCCACATCCTCGCGATGCATAGTCCTTGCGATACTGAACCGCTGGGCAGGGCCCCTTTACCGAAGAGGTCCTATTTCGGTCAGCATCCGTGCCTCTGATGCTAGCGGCACAGACTTCAGTCACAGAGACGATCTTTCTTTCGCCTGTCATATTTGGGCTTGCACACTTTCACCATTTCTACGAATTCCGAGTCACACACCCTCAGGTGCCAGTGATGTTCGGCCTACTGCGTTCTCTGCTACAGTTCGGCTACACTTCTTTATTCGGGGCCTACGCAACCTTTGTGTTCCTACGAACGGGCAGCCTATTGGCTATTTTCGTCATCCATGCTTTCTGCAACTGCATGGGCTTTCCACGATTCTGGGGGCGGGTGGAACCAGAATCGAAAGAAGATGTCTCGAAGGGAGACATCGGCCAACCGGTGAAGAGGTCGTCGACTCTATGGACGGTGGTCTATTATGTTTTAGTTTTCGCCGGCGCGATCCTATGGTGGATAAACTTAGGGGTCCTGACGGAGAGCAGCAATGCTTTAGTATCCATGGATATCTAACAGCAGCAGACTTGTCGAACATGTAAATGATCTGCCCACCTGCTCAAGGAGGTTGCACCCTGGGGTCTCCAATGCACATCGACCACAAATTGGCCGGCTATTACGTCCGGAGTATTACGGGCCTGGGTAGTTCCAGGTTTATATCCACAAGGTCCCCCCTGGGAAACGTCATAATGCGTCCTTTTAATTATGTCGGATTTTTTCAGAAAAGGCTTGGCTCCAGGTGTTAGCTCCTGCGAGTTGTCTTCTTACGCTCGACAGACCGCAACTGGGGGGCAGCCTATACCGCGTAGCGGCAGCGGTAATGCGTGGACAGCATTACTTGCAGCTCCATGGCAGGTCAGACGACCGGATTAGCAACACTCTACTTAACATGCCATAGCGAAGAAGAGGCAATGGCGTCAAGTTAGTTGCGAATCCGACCCAATATCTGGTAAACTACCAGGCATTAATTCGAGTTCTTCCCCTTCAGAATCTCTCCCCCTACTCCGCCTATAGCGAAGACTCTCGGAACTCCTTCCGCGCGCTGCCCCTGTTTCCGCTTGGACATCTCTTCGTGATTCTTCTCTAAGATCCTTTGTGACATCGCGCCCTTTACCTTTCCCAATGCTTGCCCCCGAAGTCCCATCCAAATTATCTTCTCCGCCCCGTGTGTTCTTCTTCCTCGGCCAGAGACTCGGAAGGGCAATTTCTTGGAAGCGCGGCTCGACAGCTCGCTCATCAAACCACCGGTGGAGACGGGCTTCGACCAATTGCGCTATCTTGGGAACGTCTTGAAGCCGGGATCGGCTCCCGACAAGGCTACGAATGGAAAAGTCGAGACGATAGTCGTCGAGGAAGCTGAAGGTCATCATGGTAGGGGTGGACTGAGATGGATTCGAGGGGATGAAGGAGATGCTGAGGGTGCCGCTGAAGCGTACAATGCTCACCGCAAGGGCAACGGGCAAGACGGCGGTTAAGCGTTTCGGATAGTTGAGTAATAACTTGGTCTCGACAGCCAGAGTGATCATGTCGCTCAGGTCGACGTCCATGCGTGCTTGTAATCGTGTCCCCTCCCGCATCGGTCGTGAACTACTGGGGCCGAAGCGCCTCTCCCCTCCCGGGACGGCATCGAGACCGAGCCCATCCTCGTCTACAGGTATGATGCGACAGTTACTAAAGATAGGAAAGTCCTCCCCCAATGTGAGCTCAGTGACCTTGATCTCGTCGAGGAAGTCGGGGCGATTATCCCCGTTGAGGGCCTTTGTCAGGGAGGAAAGGATTGCATCGTCATATTGAGCATCGCTGCGGAATTGAGCGATAGTCTGAGCGATCAGGACGTTAAACCAGTCGAGAGACTCAGGTTGATGGCTGTCGACATTGTAGTATGTCTTGTTTAGAATAGAGTCAATGGTAAGGGAGGGAGGGTTCCGTAATACCCCTGACTTCTTGTTCAACGTTTGCTGGGGGTTCTGTTTCGAGTTTGGGTCGGGCAAGCGGAGGGTGAGGATGGATTTCCTGTGGGCGAGAGTACGAGCGTGACGTTCAGTAGCTCGAACCGAAGCATTGACTTCAGGAGACGGGGGGTCTCCAAATATGAAATACTTTATGAATGCGGCTATTAGAAGTACAACGGAGAGCTGACCAACGATGAAGCCTTGGGTGAAGGACAAACTAAGTCGGGAAAAAAGGTCAGCTCGCTCCCAGGTGACCGAGGTATGTGTAGGCAGACGGGAAGGGTAGACGGACAGATGATGTATGGATGAATGAATGGATGGATCCTCACGTTGGCTCAGGTTTCGTCGGGCACATATCCGATGCGGCCATTTTGCTCTCAAGATAGTACCGTAGCACGAAAAGGAGGCATATAGGGCGATAGCAATGGCGCCTTTATCAGGTCGGGCTTGAAGGGCTCAATTCCATGTGGTCTGTATGTATTTCATGGGAGCTTAAAGCTTGGACGAGGCCTACTTGACACTAAATAGGGTACATTCGCAGGTATATCCTGCATATACATACAGGTAAAGTTACTAGGTATGTAAAATTGTAAAAGGCTTACCTGAGCCAGCTCGGATTTTGTTTGGGAAAGTTTTCCAAAGTACTACGCCAAGGAGCTAAAAATTGACTAATTAAATCCCAAATCCCAGTAACGAACCAACGAGTTACCTCATCGAGATCAGGCCTTATTTTTGAGGTTGTGGCTGCGCCTGCCGCGCAGTTATGGCTAGTGCTCTTTAAAACCTGTAGCTCTAAGTACCGACCCACAAAAAACCCATATAAAACCCATAAAAAACACAAACCTTAAAAATAGGGCCTGATAACAAGTTATGATTTTTGGGTTCCGTTCTGAGTATTCCTATATAAATTTTTAAAAACTTTTAATTCGAATTTTTTAAAAATAATTTTAATTTAACGTTATTTATTTTATAATTACAAAAAATTAATATAAAATTAAAATTTTTATCTTTTTATATAACGTCTCGGATCAGCGAGCGAGCCGGACTAGCGAGCGAACCATTTTTTTTAAATCTTTAACCTTTTAACTTTACTTATTAATTTTTTAATATTAATAATATAAAACGTTTTACGAAAAAAGTTAAGATGTACTTAATTATCCAGGTTAAAAAACGAAACCCGAAACTTAGCTTTAAAAAGCTACATTTTATATATAACGTCCCCGAATTTATTTTAAAAACCCGATATTACGGTTAATACGCCCGAACCAATATTATCCTTAATTCGCGAAACTTAACGTTAACCGAAAAAAAATCGATTATTAACCAAATCTTTAACCTAAATACGTAAACGTTCCTTATTCGGCTTTAATACGTTAAAAATATGGTAAATTTATTACTTACTTAATACGTTATAATACGTATCGGAATTAAATAAACGTCGAAATTTGTTAACCGGCAAAAAAAACTTAAAACGCGTTTAAATCGAAAAATCGATTATTAAAAAATATTATGTAAAAATCCAGAAACATTTCGTAAATAATTCGAACTTATTTGGGTTATAATCGTAAAATACGGTATCGCAAAAAAGGATATTTATAACTTTAACAAAACGAACTTTTTAATAAAGCTTTTTATAATATCGGATATAATAATTATTAATATTAAAAAACGTAAAAAATTTAAATAAATTTAATAAAATAATCGGAAATAAGTAATAGTTATATAAGCTATTAATTCGTAAGGTTAAGTTATACCGCCATTTATTATTTTAGCGGGGAAAACTTATTTTAATTTTTAATATCGTAATAACTTATTACCAGCCGATTAAAAGGTTAATATTAATTATAATAGTTAAATAATAAACGAATTAAGTTTAAAATAGATTTAACATTTTAATAAATATATACGAACGTATACGAAAGGAACTAAACGTTTTTTTATTTTTAATAGTTACGAAAGTTATTATTCGATCAAATTCGAAAAATATTACGCGAATTACGATATTATTACTTTTTACATACCCGCGTATTTTTTTTATCGGTTTTAACCTTTTAACGTATCTTGTTTTTTTGTTTTAAAACGCGTTTATTCGCTTTATATCGAAAGTTTAATGCAACGTTATTATACCTATATTAGGAAAAAAGATTTCCTTACCGATTTTTACGATACGTTTAAAGCTACCATAACGTCCGATAATATTAAAGCCGGTTTTTAAAAAGCTAAACTTGTTTTATTTAATCTTAATAACGTTTTATCCGATTTGAAAATTTTAATTATATTTATACCGATAATCTTTCCGCTTACCTTCGCCGGTTCCAATTTTTTACTTCCTACGAAAACGCTTATAAATATCCGTAAAATAACGAAATAAGGACGTTAGTTACAAAAAAAAAACAGAAATTATTAAGGTAGCTTATTAATAAGAATTATTAAATCGGTTAATTTATTAGCTAAAGGTTACCTAGTATTTTGGTATAAAATTATTCTTTTAAAACAAAAGGTTACTTAATTATACAAAACCAACCACGTTTTTAGCAAACGTCGCAAAACTAAAAATAAACGTCTTCAAAAAAAAGGAATATTTATTATACAAAAAGGATAAACTTTTTTGGCCGAAAAAGAAGGAAGTAATAAAAAAATATAGCTAATAACGGCTAAAGGTAATCGTCGTAAAAGGGTTAAAACGAAGGAACGGAAATGTAACGTTTGCGGCAAGCCCGGACATAATACGCGCATTTATAAGAAAGCTATAAATACGTCTAGCGAAAAAAAATCCGATTAATTTGAATTAATTTAATATGTTATGGTTAATTAATTTAAGTTTGTTATTGCAAGGTGGTAAAAACTGGCTCGCTCGCTAGTCTGGCTCGCTCGCTGATCCGAGACGTTATATTTAATTTTCATTAAATTATAATTAATAAAATACGTTCGAAAAAATAATTTAAAACGTTTTTATAATTATAATAACTTAATTACCGGATATAATATTTCGTTATAAACCTTTTAAAGGTTATTTAATATTAAAAAAATCCGTATAATTATTTTTTTATCCGTACGGATTATGGTTATTACGTTATAACTATAAAAACGTTCCGGTTAATTAAGTCCGGACCTTTTTTATAGCTGCGACGTAATAACTACCGGTCGTAACATTTTGCCATGGGCCTTTTAAGGGTAATTCAATATAGGAAAAGCTCGTATAGCTATTTTTTTATCCGTACGGGTTATGGTTGTTACGTTATAACCATAAGGGCGTTCCGGTTAATTAAATCCGGGACCTTTTTAAGGTTACGATATAACAGCCATAACCCGTACGGCCGAAAAAATTAATATACGGGCTTTTCCTATATAAAATATATTTAGGAAACTAGGTGTACGATAATGCGACCGGTAGTTATTACGTCGCAGCCATAAGGGCGTTGCGGTTACTCATTTCCTAAACTTAAACCTAGCCATATTAGCTATAATTATCACCGAAAAAAAATTAAAAAAGTTTTATACGTATATTAACTTATATTTAACGCGTATATATAATATTATACTTATCGGCTTTAATTTGGTTACGTAATTATTTCTTTTTATTTAAATCTTTATATTTAAAATAAATAAAAAGGTTGATAATTTTGGTGAAAACGCCTAGAACGAACCCTCTTTTCACACAACTCCAACTCAGGCCTCGCTGGTTCGTTACGGGGATTTGGGATTTAATTGGTTAATTTTTAGCGTGATATAACAGTACATAGAAACGAGCCAGCGAGGCCCGAGCTAGCTGAGGTAACCAACGAGGCCTAACTTTACTACATCAAGATCAGGCGCTATATTTAAGGTTGTAGCTGCGCCGCGGGCGCAGCTATAGCTAGAGTTTTTTTTAAAAAACCTTTAGCTTTAAGTACCGACTTATAAAAAGTTATAAAAGACCTATAAAAAGGTTTATAAAAACAAACTTTTAAGATAAAGTTAAGAGTAAATTGTAATTTATTTAACTTCGGTTTCCGCATTTTAATATAAGTTTTTATTTTTTTTAAAAAAACTTAAAAAAATATAATAATTGTTAAATATTATAGTAAAATAACTAAAAGTATAACTTTATATAATTTTAAGATGGTTTTTAACCGGAGGTATAACTGTGTAATTGGAGCTAGTTTAGTAGAAATATTAAGAAAATAATTTATTTCGTTTCGTTTTTCGTAAACCTTTTAATTAGAACGCCCTTATAGTTTCGACGTAAGAATAATACCTCGTGCTGCTAAATCAATAGCTAGACGGGGATTTAATACTAAATTAATTTAAACCGGTTTATAATATAGTATTTAAAGCGGTAACTATTATATTACAACTATAAAGGCGTTATAATAAATTATATTAAAAACCTTATTAACGCTATATCGTAATAACGATAATCCGTACAAGTAAAAAATATAATATACGAGCTTTTCTTATATAAAATGTGCATGGAAACCCTAGTGTATAATGATGCGGCCGGTAGTTATTTTGTTACAGCTATAAGGGCGTTACGGTTTACCTCAGCTAGCTCAGGCTTCTCTACCTCGTTTCTTTTTAATGTACTGCTGTATTACGTTAAAAATTAACTAATTAAATCCCAAATATCCGTAACGAGCCAGCCAGGTCTGAGTTGTAATTGTGCGAACAGGGGTCTCGTTCTATAAGCCGATATCGAAATTACTTATATTTTCCTATTTATCCTAATTATTCAAATAAACCGATTGTTTCAAGTAAAAGAGAAAGCCTTACGCAGCCAATTTAAGCCCGGTAAGTCTAATATTTTGAATACATATTAAGTATAAGCTAATTTGCATGCAGAGGTTTTTTTTTAAATTTCAAGATAATAATTCCAGCTGATATAGTAAAGTTTAGATTCAGGAAATGCCTGATCTTAACGCTCTTATAGCTGCGACAGTATAACTATCGGTCGTATTATCGTATACCGAGTTTCCTACCTATGTTTTATATAGAAAACGCCAGTATGTTAATTTTTTTAACTTTACGAGTTATAGTTATTACGTTACAGCTCTAAGAAGATTCCGAGTTTAATTAACCGGAACGCCCTTTTAAGTACGACGTAATAACCATAACTCGTACAGACAAAAAATAATTATACAGACTTATTTTATATTAAATTACCCCTAGAAGGTGTATAGCATAATATCATATGCGGTAGTTACGTTATCGCAGTTATATAAGCGTTCTAGTTGAAAAGTATATATAAAATAAATAAAAAATTGTATCTCCGTTAATTTAGCCTTAATTAAAGAATTATATATATCGTTAAAACCCTATTTTAAAGCTGTATATAATATTATTTTCTGTTATTTTATTATAATTTTAGTTTTATTTTATTTGCGAGTTTTTAAAAAAAGGTTTAGAGATTTTATATAGGAGCGTATAGAATAAGGTCAAAATATCATAATTTGGTATCAGGCCCTTTTTTAAAGGTTTTGTATTTTTATAAGTCTTTTGTGAGTCGGTATTTAAAGCTACAGATTTTGCAAAGCCTAGCCATAGCTGCGTCGTAGGCGCAACTACAATCTTTAAAACAAAGAGCCTAAATTTAGTGAGATAAGTTACGGTCGCCTCTGTTTTAAACTTAAACTTAATCGTCTTAATTATAGTTTGTTTATAATAAAATCGAAAAAGATTATATATATATTAGCTTATATTCGACGTGTATATAAATTTATATACCTATCGGACTTGTTTTAATTACGTAATAATCTTTTTAATATAAAATTAAAAGTTTTTAAAGAAAAAAGAAGAAAAAGTTATAATTTTAATAACGATATAAAGAACAGACTTATATTTCACATAATTTTAACTTAGGCCTTACTGATTCGTTATAGGAATTTAAGATTTAATTAGTTAATTTTTAACGTAATATAGTAGTATATTAAAGAGCGAGCTAGCAGAGATCTAAGCTTGCTATGGTAAGCTTAAGTTATAATTATATTAAAAAAGTAGTTTATTTTATATAGCGTGTTATATAAGTAAGCGGTTTAAACTAGTATATAATTTAATCTTTTTTAATATTTTAACATCTTAATATATTTAGTTATTACTTTATATTAACATTTTAAACCACTATATTTAAAAACTTATTAATTAACATAACTATTTAAACGAATATATAAAATAGAAAATGTAATTTTAAATACTTAGTTATATATTTTTAAATTTTATACGATTTAATAAGCTTAAAATTATAATAAACGCGCTTAAATTAATGCTGTTTTTAATTAGTAAAAGTTAATACTAACCGAAAAGAAATTAATCGTTAATGAAATTTTTAACTTATATATATAAGCGTTGCAAAAGTCTTTTATACGCAGTTAAGATTTATCTTTAAAGTTTATCTTTAAGGTTTGCCTTTAAGATTTACTTCTAAGGTTTACCGCGCAAAGTTTAACATCTCCTAAGTTATATTAACCCTGCCGAACCGTGAAGCCAGCGGGCATAAGGTTTATTAGAGTCGAAGCTTGTTGGTAACTACGCATTAGTCGGCGTCAGAGTGAGGCTCCATGGGACTGAGGTATACAATCTATCTTAACCGTAAAACCTATTAATTAATCCTCGTGTTCGAAGATATTAGGTATAATACCTATCGTAAAAACTATATCGTGGAATAATTTTCTGTGTATTTAGCTAAGCCTGGAAAATAAGACTCTAACTTATATTAACCTTGCATAACGTTTATTTTAAGTCTGAATATACTATATGCATTTATAAAACAGTTATAAATACGTGTAATAAAAAATATTTTATTAGTTTAAGTTAAATTGTTATATTTTCGTTACTTTGTATAAATTCTTTATGACGAAATATTAAAAGTGATTAACTCGCTTATATATTCAACGTACTTAAATAGTATATTAATATTAATAAGTTATTAAAATATATTTTAAATTATGGGGCAACTATAACAGCTGATCGATTTAAACAATTATTATACCAAGTCGTACGGTTTATATTAGCAGCAATATCGTAGAAAACCAAGTTATAAGATATACGATAGTTACGTTTAGTAATAGCAAATTATTAAAAATACGTTAGATAATTAAGTTATATTTTAAACTAGTGGTTTATTTTAATTATAAAAGGTAATAAGCGTATATATCTTTTTTTTTGATCGAATATGATCAAATCGATAATGTTTAACTTTTTCGATTACGTAATTCGTTCGGTCGGAGTTTTGCTATTTGTGATTCCGACTGTTTAAGAAGGTTAAGATTAACTAAGTTATAATACGATTTTCCCTCTTTAGGACTTTTTATTTTTAAAGATTAATTATTATTCTCGATTAGTTAAGTAACTCTTTTTTTTTAACATTTTTTTTGTTATTATGTTTAGTTATATTTCGAAAAATAAAATAAAATCGAACTTTGATCCGAATCGCTATATAAATTTATTTCGTTTTATTAATAAATTTAGTATAAATATGTTTCGATATTTAGCTTATTTTCGCGTTAACCGTTTTAATTATATCGTCGTAAAAGATAAAGTTCGTTATAACTTTTATATTAATTTAAAAAATATACTCACTATAATTATAATATGGTAAATTCGAAAAGAATGTCCTGCGTTTTTCGTAAAAAGGATCAGATTAAATAAATAAAAAATAAAAAAACCTGAAATGTTATTTCTTAAAGCGTTTATCTGCTTATAACATTTACGTAAGCATGAAAAGCTTTTATAAAAAAAGCCGCTAAAATAGTTTATTATAATGTTAAAGATTTAAATAAGTTAAAGCGATAGGAAAGAGCCGAAATAAAGGCCATTATATAAGCCATTTAAGCTATAATAATAGTTAATTAGTTCAGTTCGAGGGTTATTAATTAATCTTTTCGAGCAAATCCAGGTTAAGAAGTTATTTTAAACGTTTTTAATATTATTAATAAAAGTTTTTTAAGAGGCGTTAGGTATTTATAAAGTTTTTAACGAGTTTATAAGTGTTTTCAAAATTTGGGTAATCTTTTTACTTAACTAGGTACTTAATAAGTCCGTCTTTTCTTTTCGTATATTTAAAATTATTTTTGCTTTATATATTAGTACCTTTCTTTTCTTTTTTATACTTTATTTTAACTTTGATGGTATAGCTGTTAACTTAAATAAGAAAATAGAAAGAATTAAATAAACTTTAACTTTAGGTAGTAGTTATAATTAATAGTTGTTTTTGAAGATTTTTTGGCGATTTTATATGGGCCGATATATTTAAAATCAAGTTTTTTGTTTAATTTTTTAATCTGGATATTTTTAGCGATTAGTTAAACCATTTTTCTCTTTTAAAAGGTTAATTTTTAACTCTTTTTAGTTATAATATAATTTTATATTATTGGGTATAAATTCAAATTCCGTCCTTATTTTTGTACATAATTATTTAAGTTATTTTAATGTAAGAATTACTTTAATATTAATTGGTCCTTTTTTATATACATTTTTGAAACATTTAATATAAAATTAAAATTAAAATTTCCTAAAATTGTTTTAATATTTTTATAATAATGAGTATTAGAAGCTAGCTATATTATAAATAATCTTTAAATTTAATCGTTTTATTTGTAATTAATATAATATAGTAAGTAAACTTTTAATGTTTAATTGGCCTTTTCTATATGTCCGTTTGTTTCTAGTTTCAATACGCTAAAAAATTTATAATTCAGGTTTAGTTATATTATAATTCCTTTTTAAAATTTTGAAATAAATATTATTTCTTTGTTTAAAATAATTTTTATTAGTAGTTCGTATACTTTTAGGATATGTCTTAAGAAGATGTAGGCTAGTTATTCTATATTTATGGTCTTATTATTAAAAAAATAGTAAATCGATTAACGATTACGAAAATACTATTATAATATACGTTCGTAGCTAGGTCTTTTAATAATAAAAGTTTGGTAATACAGTCGAAAATAACTAAATCCTATAGTCGCTTTACAATTAATAATACTTGTAATTTTCCGTATAGGTTATATTGTCGAGCTTTTATCTTATTACTTATATAATATTATTGTCATATTTTTTAATTTATTTTATTTGAAGAAACTAATAAATATGTTATAATCATTTTAAAGTTTTATAGATTTCTGGGTATCTATGTAGTTAATGTTCGTATACATCTTATATTAATATTTTCTAGTATTTTCCAGGGATTTACATTTTTCCTATTCTTTAATTCTTAAGTAGGTTATTATTATAATTTTAAATTTTTTTGTATAAATTAAAGACTGTTATTTTAATCGTTACTATTTGTCGTAGTTGCAAATATCCTTTTAATGTAGTGTCTGAAATTTGATAGTTAAAGTTTATTATTTTGTCTTTTAAGTTTAGTTTTCGAAAAAGTACGTTTATTTTACTGTTTCTCGGCCTTTTTTGATAAATAATAACAAAGTTATATTTTGCTAATTCTTCGACGTAACGTAATTATCGTCCTGTTAATTCTTTAATAATAGTAAAGTATATAAAGCTTTTATAATTAGTATAGACTTTAACTTAATAAAAGTTTCCCTTAAAATAATATTGAAATTTTCGAAAAGCCTTAACGATGACCATTACTTCTTTATCAGAAATGCTATAATTTAATTTTAAGTCCTTTTAACTCATAAAAATAAAAGGCGATAAGATATAAGTTACCTTAATTATCGTAATATCCGACTACCGTGTTTAAAGCGTAATCCGAGACGTTAGTTTTACACTTAACTAAACGGCTTAAATTATACATAATTAATATTAGCTTGCTGGTAATCGCGGTCTTAATTTCTTAAAAACTCTTTTTCGTTTTTATTATTTATAGAAATTTCTTTCTTTTTTTATTAAATTTGATAATGGTATGATTATTTTATTAAAGTACCGAATGAATTTGTTATAATAATTACCAAATTCGTAAAAGACTTATCTTCTTAATTATAGTAAGTGTTTTTTATTTCTATATAGTAGCGATTTTCTTAGAGTTTATATTAATACGTCTTGAAATTATAATATGTTTTAGAAATTCTAATTTTTATATATAGAATTAGTTTGTTTTCTATATTAACCAGTGAATTAGCGTTTTATAAGGCTTAAAAATATATAAATATATCTTATATATTTCTTTTATTTCTCGAATAAATGACATTATTATCAATATAATAAATAACGAAAATATTTAGCTATCTTTTAAATATATAGTTAACTATTTATTAAAAGGTTGCTGGTACATTCGTAAGTTTGAAAGGTATAACGAGGTACTTAGAAAGTTCGTATTTCGTTTAAAAAGCTATTTTCCATTCGTATCCTAGCTTAATGCGAATTTAATTATATATATATATTTTTTAAAGATTTTAGTTAATAAACTCTTTTACTTTATAAAGGCGGTTTTTTATTTTATTAATAAAGTGTAGTAGCGTTCTATGTTTTATTATTATATCGTTTAATTACTTTTAATTAATAATTAAGCGTAGTTTTGCGGTTTTTTTAATATAAAAAATATAGGACATCCGGTTAATAAAGTAAAGCTTCGTATCTAACTTTTCTTAAGCTTATTTATAAGATATTTACGTAATACCTATAATTTTATTTTATTAAAGTTATAAATCGGATAAAATCTAGTCGATGTTTTTTTCTTAAGAATTATTTTATGGTCCTATTTGCTATATTTTAATAGTTTCGTTTAAGTTTTTTTCGAAGTAATCGTTCGTATTTATAGTATTATAAAAATACGTTAACTATTATTTTTGGGCTTAAAAGGCTAATGCTATAAGTAATCGTTTATTTTTCTTAACTTTGTTTTAATAGTAATAATAATACGTCGTATTTTTTAATAGTACCTTTACTTTTTCTTATATTTTATTTTTATTAGCAATAAAGGGTTTTGTCGTAATTTTATGCTTATATTCGTCGTCATTTTGGAACGAATATTGAAAATCTTTCGGAGTTTTTTATCGAAGTGGTATAAAGTAAACTTTTCCTAGCGAGTTATCTTATTAATTAAAAAGTTATATTAGTATAACTATAATTTTCCGAGGATTATATTATAATTCCTCGTCGGAGTAATATTAAAATTTATTGTTTAGTTTTATTCTTTAATGAAAAACTTAAAGTAATTAATCTTATAGGTAATCTTTCTATTATTATAAGTAAATACTTAACCTTTTACCTTTTTACAACATAAAGTTATATCTTTTTCTAATATTCGAAGTTGGTTAATTATATCCAGTATAATATAATTACTTTTTATTATTTCATGATTTATAACTGCGGTAAATTAATATAACGTCCTACACCACCTCGCGGCCCAAACCATCTCGCGGACCGTTTTTTGGCACCTCGCAATAATCAATCTAAAAAACTCAACCACAACGTATCGGATTAATTCAAACTAATCGGATTCGTCTTCGCTAAACGTATTTACAGCTTTTTTACAAGTACGCGTATTATATCCGGCCTTGCCATAGACGCCATACTTCTGTTTTTTCGTTTTAACCCTTTTACGACGTCTACCCTTAACCGTTATAAGCTACGATTTTTCACCATTATTTCTTTTTTAGCTAAGAAAGTTTATCCGTTTTATATAATAAATATTTCCTTTTCCTAAAAACGTTTATTTTTAGTTCTACGGCGTTTGCTAAAAGTATAGTTAATTTTGCGTAATTAGGTAACCTTTTATTTTAAGAAAGTAATTTTATGCTAAAGCGTTAAGTAACTTTCGGCTAACAGATTAACTGATTTAAGGATTCTTGTTGGCGAATTACCCTAGTAATTTCTGATCCTTTTTCGCAAGTAACGTTTTTGTTTCGTTACTTTACGGATAATTATAAGGGTTTTCGTAAAGGGCGAAAGACTGGAACCGGCGAAGGTAAACGACGAGACGGTTGGTATACGTACGTATAATTAAAGGAAGTTCTAATTCGGATAGGTCGTTATTAAGATTAAATAAAACAAGTTTAACTTTTTAGAATCCGGATTTAATGTTATCGGACGTTATAACAGCTTTAAACGCGTCGTAAAAGCCGAAAAGGAAATCTTTTTTTATGATATAAATATAATGGCATCGTATTAAATTTTCGATATACAACGAATAGGCACGCTTTAAAATAGAAAAGCAAAATACGTTAAAAGGTTAAAACCGATAAAAAGAATAAGCAAGCATGCAAAGCGTAATAATACCGTTATTCGCGCAATATTCTTCGAATTCGATCGAATGGTAATTTTCGTAACCGTCGAGGATAAGGAAACGTTTCGATTTTTTCGTACGCGTTCACGTATGCTTGTTAAAATGTTAAATCTATTTTAAACTTAATTTGTTTATTACTTAGCTATTATAGCTTATACCAAACCTTTAATTAAGTAATAATTAGTATTTTCGATACCAAAAACTAAGGTAATTTTTTCCTGCTAAAATAATAAATGGTAGCAAAGCTTAACCTTGCGAATTAATAACTTGGATAACTATAACCCATTCCTAATTCTCGTATTAAACCTATTTAAGTTTTTTACGTCTTTTAGCATTTGTAATTACTATACCCGATGCTATAAAAAGCCCCATTAAAAAGTCCGTTTCGTCGAAGTTATAAATATTCTTTTTTATAATGCCGTACTTTACGATTATAACTCGAATAAGCTTAAACTATTTACGGAATACTTTTGGATTTTCATATCGTATTTTTTTAATAATCGATTTTCCGATTTAAACGCGTTTTAAGCTTTTTTTGCCGTCTTATAAATTTCGACGCCTAGTTAACTTCAACGCGTTTTATAACGCGTTGGGCAGTAATAAATTCGCCATATTTTTAACATACTAAAGCCGAACAGAAAACGTTCGCGCATCTAAGTTAAGGACCTTTTCGAAAATGGATTTTTCTTTAGTCGGCGTCAGTTTTCGCAAATCGGGGAAAATATCAGTTCGGCCGCGTCTGCCGTAGTATCGGGCCTTTGAGGTAATTTCGATAATATCGTATATAAAACTAAGCTTTTTATAACTTAATTTTAGGGTTAGTTTTTTAGCCTAAACGGCTAGGTTTATTCTTGCTTTTTTTATAAGTCGTTCCATATTGTTAGTATTAAAAAATAGGCAATTAAAGTTGTATAGTTGGGATGTTAAGAAAAACGGTCCGCGAGGTGGTTTGGTCCGCAAGGTGGTGTGGGACGTTATCTTAATTCGTATTTATAAAATAATAAAGTTATTTTCAGCTTTTATTGTTACGTTTAAAGCTCTTTTAGGAAGTTCTTACTAACGTTCTCGAGTTTTATCATCTTACGGCTTTTTTATAAGTGCCGTTTACCTTTTAAATTATCTTTTAACGCTTTAATACGTTTTTAATTTTGCTGGTTAAACGCTTATAACTATTTTAATTATTTTTCCTGTCAGCGTAAGGTAATTTCGAATAAAAGAATTTACGTTTAAAAGTTTTTTTTATTGATATATTTTTAGTTCGGGATCTTTTTATTCCTTTTATTTTATCTAAAACTTAGCTTTATATTATCTTATTCTTTCGTGTTTTTTCTTTTAATTTTGTCGTTAATTCTTTATTATTTATTTAGGTCGTCCGTAAACGTTAATTCGAAGTTTAAGTTCTTAATTGCTTTTACAGATATCTTTATAACTATTTAATAATTTCTTTTCTATCTTATAATTATATTATCTAAAATGGAATATAAGATCTTCGTTAAAGCAGCTGTTTTCTTTAGGCCAACTTGTTGCTGCTGTAATAATATCGATAATATTCTACAACGCGTATATTCTTAAGTATTTGTATTATTATTAATCTCTAGGATATTTTTCGGGTTAGTTATAAAAATCGAATTTTTAATTATATATTAATATAAGTCGTTTCTCAATATATTGTTATTCTTTTATGTATTTAAGGTAATAAGTATATTTATAATAAATGGTATAAAGTTTTTCATATTAATTTAATTATTCTAATATTAAGGTTTTAATCTACTGTTGGTATTTTTTAATCTATACGTTTAATTCTAAATATTTGTACCGTTGTCGCCGTTTTTGTTATAATCGGGAAAGTAACTTATCTTTAGTAAGCTCTTAGTATCCGTCGTATTTTTTTAATTATTAAGTTATTAGAAGTCTTATAATAAGAGTTCATTATTTTTAAATAATTACTTAAAATAACTTTTTCGCTTGTAAAATCCTTATTATATCATTTTAAGGGGGTTATAATTATCGTTAACTTTAATTATATTAAATAATTTATTACTATTCTCTTATTTATTCGTTAAAAGTTTGTAAGAAATTAGTATTTAAGTATTTTATTATTATCTTTTAAGCTTTTTATATTAATAGGCCTTATATCTCATCTTATTGCAGTTATAGCATTAAACCTAACGTCGGTCTTGTTGCTATATTAACTTTATCTCTATAAATCTAAGTGTTATTTTATAAAATATATTCGTTCCTCGTAACGTATTATTTTGCCAGTTCTTAAAGTGTTGGATCTTTTAGGAGTACTGTCGGTTATCGATTTTAACCGCTATAACAATATAATCTACCAACTTTTCCGGACGTTTATTCTCGATTAAGTCCTTTTAGATTTTTTTCTTATAAACTGTTAAAAAATATAACTATTAACGCTTTTTATTCCCAGTTTATTTTTAAGGCGAACTGGACGAAAAAATTACCGTATGCGAAAGCTAACCTTTTATGTTTTAAATCTTTAATTTTGTTTTCGGCCTTAATTTTTTCGTTTACCACTTCGAGTATCTTTTTTAATTCTTTTTCAAATTTTTCATAGTCTTTATAAGTTGCTATAATTACTGCAAAACATTATTTAAAATGACTAGTAACTTATTTACAAAGGACAGGCTTAAATTAAATAGCCGCGTTTCCGGTTAGTTATCTTATAACGATCTGGATTCGAAAGATAAATATTATAAATCTAATTAAAAAATACTCGAAATATACGCGACATTTTATAAAGAACTATTATAACTTAATAATGGTTCCGTTAAAAGGGTCGGGTTTAATAGGCTTTAGAACTTCTTTAGCCTCCTTATCATAAGCTATTTAAGGGAGCTATATCGGTTAAGCTAACTAATTTAGTCAATCGGGCTGCTCTCCATTTGCCCGTTTAGCTAATTCGACTTTTTAAGCCTTTAATGAAATGGTGCAGGGTGCAGAGCCGGGTACATAGCTTTGCCGATCAATTAGTCATCACCAGTCATGTATTTCTAGGAGTTCATTTTTCGCTGGGCGCAACCCCAGAAAGAGGAGACAATCATCATCGCTTCATACATGGATTCAACACCACACAATACAGTTTGCGTTGCCTTCATTATCTCTTGAACCGCGGGCTCAATCGTGACACTCCCATAAAATATGCACTGATCAGGACCAAATCACCCCGTCCCAATTCATTAACTAATTGCGAGTCTTCTTAAATATATAAGTAAGTGCGGTTTTATCGTTAATAAATTATGTATCTCGTTAATTAACTAATTTAGTCATTATAAAGCTTTTAAAAAAAAAATTAGGTTAAATCTTTTTATTATTAAAGCTTATAATATAATATCGAGAATATTATTTAAAAACTTTTAATAATATTAAATAATAGATTATAATATATAACGGTTAATCGGTTTAATTAATTATTAAACTTAGTTATATAGTTCATATTAATAATAATATCGTAAAAAACTAAGTAATAATATATACGATAGTTACGTTTAGTAATAATAAATTATTAAAGGTAATTTAAGTAACTAAATTATATTTTAAGCTGGTATTTTATTTAAATAAAGAAAATAAAAATAAAAATAAATATTTTTATTCTATTTTTCCATAGTTAAGTGTGATCGAACCGATTACGTTTAACTATTAACGGAATATGGTCGAACCGATAATGTTCGACTTTTTCCGATTACGTAACTCGTCCGGTCGGAGTTCTGCCACTTATGACTCCGACCGTTTAGGGAGGCCAAGACTTGCTAGGTTATAACAGCGACCTAACTTATTTAAAAAAGTTATTTTGTAGGTTCTACCGTTTATTTATTTCGACTGAAAAAATAAGATTTTTATCCTTTTTCTATAATTTCTTTTTTTCATATTGTAATATGGTGTAAAGTTAGCTCTCTGCTTTATTTCGCACTATAACTGTACATATGCGTCCCAGAGTTTCGTTAGAGTTTAGTAAGTACGTGTACAACATACAACACTACCAACCGCGTCCAACTACATACATACCTACGTAGGTAGGTAGTACACTGATCAAGGCTCTCCCTGTCAGTTCTTTCACTCACTCATCCATCCACCTCTGGCCACGCAAATCACTATACGACGCGATCCAACAATACATATATACCTCTTCACTAACTGACTCTCAGTTCCCTAACCCTAGAGGTTTTGGCATGCCAGTATATTATTAGCTCTTGTACAGGAGACTGACGCGGAAACGATCAATCATCCGGGGCAACTCGAGAAATGACAGGCTAATAACCGTCCATAAAATTACATGACAGATTATGCAGCCCAGTGCTGCCCTTAGCTTCCCGTGTTAAATTCCGTTATTGCTTTTTCGGTGATCCGTCAAGATGGACGTCTTCCAGGCCGTCTCCGGCTATGTCACTAAGATGGTATCCGCTGGCGACAGCCCGTCTGCCGCAACCTCTGCAAAGATGAAGATATTGCTCCTCGACAGGGACACTGTGCCAATTGTTTCTACCGCCGTCACCCAATCGTCTCTCCTTAACCATGAGGTCTACCTCACAGACCGCCTGGACAACCAGAATCGCGAGAAGATGCGCCATCTTCGCTGTCTATGCTTTGTCCGCCCCTCTCCAGATTCTATACAGTTTCTTATAGACGAGCTGCGAGACCCAAAGTACGGCGAATACTACCTCTATTTTAGCAACGTGGTGAAGAAGTCGTCACTGGAGAGGCTGGCCGAGGCAGACGATCACGAGGTCGTGAAACTGGTCCAAGAGCACTTCGCCGACTTCCTCGCCATAAATCCGGACCTTTTCTCACTCGGCTTCGCTCTCCCCCGCCAGCGGATATGGAGCAGCAGTCCTGACCTATGGAATGCCGATTCATTGCAACGCACCACTGAGGGCCTGGTGGCCCTTTTGCTGGCCCTCAAAAAGAAGCCGCTGATTCGGTATGAGAAGAACAGCTTCCTAGCAAAGAAGTTAGCCACCGAGTTGCGGTACAGCATGACTCAGGAGGAGCATTTATTTGACTTCCGAAAAGTCGACACTCCGCCAATACTCCTGATATTGGACAGAAGGGAGGACCCTGCCACGCCGCTCCTGAATCAATGGACTTACCAAGCAATGGTCCACCAGCTGATTGGCATCCAGAACGGGAGAGTACATCTCGGCGACTTACCAGATATCCGACCGGAGCTCAGGGAAATCGTCCTCTCACAAGATCAGGACCCCTTCTTCAAGAAGAACATGTACCTGAATTTCGGCGACCTGGGGGGAAACATCAAGGACTACGTGGAGCAGTACCAATCGAAAACCAAGACTAACGCCAATATCGAGTCGATAACGGATATGAAGAGGTTTATTGAGGAATATCCAGAGTTTCGGAAACTATCCGGGAATGTCAGCAAGCACGTGACGCTTGTCTCCGAACTGAGTCGAAGAGTTGCTGCAGAAAACCTCCTGGAAGTGAGCGAGGTGGAGCAGAGCCTGGCTTGCAACGACAACCACGCAGTTGATTTGAAGGTAAGACAGGCAGGCAGGCGGAACATGTTGGCTTGGCTGAATTCGGGAGCCATGCTAATATCCGCACAGAATGTTCAAAGGTTGATCATGTCTCCGACGGTCACCGTCGAGAACAAAGTTGGGCTTGTAGCGCTGTACGCGCTACGCTACCATAAACACCCGTCGAACTCACTGGCGATGTTCGTGGACATGCTGTCCGCCGCCGGTGGAGTGGCTGCACGTAAGGCCGACCTGGTGGCTAAGCTTCTCATGTACCACAACTCGCTACAACAATCACAGACGGCAGGCGGCATTACAGATATCTTCGAGTCGGGCGGCATCTTCTCGGGTGCCCGGGCCATCAAAGGCCTCAAAGGCGTGGAGAATGTCTACACGCAGCATTCACCCCGCTTGGAAACGACGCTTCAAAACTTGATCAAGGGGAAACTACGAGAGCAGCAGTACCCGTTCGTTGAAGGTGGCGGAACGACGCGAGACAAACCTCAAGACATCGTAGTTTTCATGATTGGAGGGGCGACCTTCGAGGAAGCAAAGACGGTTGCTGGAGTGAACGCGTCATCTCCCGGGGTCAGAGTTGTGCTGGGAGGTACGGCCATTCACAATGCGTCGACGTTTTTAGAGGAAGTCGACGACGCCGTATCACAGTGGCCAGAGCCTCGGTCTACAACGTCAGCCGGGCGACTACGTCAGGAAATTGGTAGGAGATAGATACCTACCTGTCTTGATTAGCCCCTTACTTCTCCAGATGAGCTATACCTACCCATGTAGGCGGCCCTGTGGGTTAGGTCATCACCAACAGCCTGTAACTGTTAGGCGTGTACGTATGGAGCACCACCGGAGCTAGAGATATGCCCTACCCTCTTGTCGAAATTCATATTACAATGATATCTTAATCGATACGCTGGACTAAGTCGCTCCAACAATACATCCTTCTCCGGGTTGTTGGACTGAAGAAGCACATAATCCATACTTTCTCGTAGGATCATATTAAAGATCACATAAAAATCCAGTGCTTAATGTCGTCAAACCCAGTACATAGAGAGAGTATCCTAACAACATTGAAGTTCTATAACACAGCTTTGAGCACATATTTGACATGCACCTGTACCCTGTGCACCCCCGGCTATGGTCGCATTGAAAATCTACAATGTACCTACTTCGTACTCACCGTATAACAACTTTGCCGCTTATCTTATCCAGTGCCCCCGCTGTATTTTCCGCATCGGACGCAGATACCCAAAATCTTCGGGACGGTTGCTATCCTTGACGCAACTTGGGCACCTGCTATTAAGGATCATTAAGAGGATGAGGAGAGCATGGCGGCCCAGAAGATTGAGTTTGCCGGTCGCGGCGACAGTCCGGCAGCGTGGTCTTATTCCCGAAAATAGGCGTTTCGCAACGGTCACTCAAAACTCAAGGTAAGAACCATCAGCGTCGTGGCGCTTTAATATTGTGCCACATCATGTCATTCTGCTTACAAAGGAGACAGATCGTTCGATGTAGTCGTCGTAGGCGGTGGCCATGCCGGAGCAGAGGCTTGTGCAGCTGCGGCGCGATCCGGCGCAAGGACCGCGCTCATCACCCCCAAACTCGAGAACCTCGGCGTCTGCTCTTGCAACCCAAGCTTTGGAGGCATAGGGAAGGGTACAATACTACGCGAAATCGACGCTTTAGACGGTCTTTCGGGTCGCATTATAGACAAGGCCGGCGTACAGTTCAAGATCTTGAATCGGAAGAAGGGCCCAGCCGTATGGGGACCCAGAGCACAGATTGACCGAGCCTTATACAAGAAGCACATGCGAGAGGAACTCGAAACATACCCCGGTCTTTCCATCGTCACCGGCAATGTGTCCGACATCGTCTTGAGCGACGGCATGGCTTCGGACAGCCCAGCAAGAACTAGAATCGCTGGTGTGAGGCTAGAATCAGGAGAAATACTGCCGACCAGCGCCGTTGTCATCACCACCGGAACATTCCTGGGAGGGGAGATCCATATCGGCTTAGAGGTCTATCCGGCCGGTCGCATGGGAGAGGATGCCTCTCTCGGCCTCAGCAAGTCGCTCAGAGATGCTGGCTTCAAACTTGGCCGCTTGAAGACGGGCACGCCTCCGCGTTTGGCGAAAGGAAGCATCGATTTTGATATCCTCAAGAAGCAAAGTGGCGATGATCCGCCTGCTCCCTTTAGCTATCTCCACGACAGCGTTTCGGTCCAGGACCAGCTGCTTTGCTGGGCAACGTATACGAATAATGAATCTCATGACGTCGTGCGCGACAATTTAGACAAGACCATCCACATCCGGGAGACCGTTATGGGGCCCAGATATTGCCCATCTCTCGAGTCAAAAGTCATATGCTTTCCCGACAGAGGCCGGCATATCGTTTGGCTGGAACCGGAAGGGTTCGACAATGACGTTATCTACCCCAACGGTCTCTCCATGACCATACCAGCCGAGGCCCAGGAACGGCTTTTGCGCACCATCCCCGGCTTAGAGAATGTACGGATGACTCAAGCCGGCTATGGCGTCGAGTACGACTACGTCGACCCGCGGAGTTTGAAATCCTCTCTAGAGGCGAAAGCAATCTCCGGGCTCTTCCTGGCCGGCCAGATTAACGGCACAACGGGATACGAAGAAGCTGCTGGCCAGGGAATCATTGCGGGTATCAATGCCGGCCGCGCCGCGCAGGGGCTGCACACCATCTCGATGACACGTGCCGACGGCTACATCGGCATCATGATCGACGATCTCATTACCAAAGGCGTCTCTGAACCATATCGCATGTTTACATCGCGTAGTGAGTATCGCATGTCTACGCGCGCCGACAATGCGGACCTGCGGCTTACGGCCAAGGGTCGCGAGTGGGACGTCGTAACAGATAAGCGATGGTCACGCTTCACAGAAGACAAGCAGCAGATGGATGAGCTGACATCTGTCCTGGGCAACTACTCCCTCAGCGCCCCCGCCTGGATCAATGCCGGCTTCAAGGCTAGAAACGATACCAAGTATCGTAGCGCGCTAGATATCTTGCGTCTAGCAGATGTTAAGATCACAGACTTGGTAGAGAGGATACCGGACATCAAGCAGTATGACGACCGGATACAGAACCGGGTCTTCATTGAAGCTGTGTATGCTCCGTACGTCGACATGCAGCGGGCGGAGCAGGCTCTCTTTTTGAAGGACGAATCTCTGAAACTACCTATGGACCTCGATTACGATTCTATTTCGGGACTCAGCCTGCATGAGAAAGACATACTTAGGACGACGAAGCCCGAGACGCTGGGCCAGGCGAGGCGCATCGAGGGGATGACGCCTGCCGGATGTGTGAGGTTACTGAGCTTCGTGTACAGGCAACGTCGCGGAAAGCAGTTTGATGCACTGGGGGACTTAGCACCGCTGGGTAATGAGACGGATACTCTAGATGCGGAGGCGAGAACGAGGGATTTGTGACGGACCAACTAGGAGTGCGTGTACGAGTACTGTACGAGTACCTGAAATTTGTATGTATATATGATTCTATCGAACTCCGAGAAGGCGTTCATAGGAGTGCCAAACGGTTCTCTAGGGGCGACGTTACCAATGTTGCATATAGTAGCATCATAGCCATTCCCAGGCGCCTTGTCGCATGGGATGGGGAGGCAGGGATAGGCGAAGTGACAAGCACCTGACGTTATCACGGCGAAGGCCGGCTTGACGAATGGCGTCTATAGACGGCGTGGGGATACACTTCATTGGAATACGTCATAGAATGGCATGTAAGTTTCGAACAAAAGGGCATAGGAACGAGGCGTATCTAACTAGACTTGGCAGGATCAGACTTGCAATCTGCCATGTAATTGTGCTTCATCTTCATCTCCATCCTTATTCTGAGTCATACCTCCCGCGTCTCGTATGGTTCCTCTTGAGTACCGACGATGGCTCGACACCGGACGCAGTCAACGACTTCTTCATCAAGCCCTGCGTCGTCCCCCGGAAGTCATCCAAAAACCCTCTCCATCATCTCACACGATCGCCACACCCCGCTCTCGCCCCCCGCGGACCTCGAGTATGACCTCCGCCGTGTCCCCAACCCGCCGAAGCGGAGCCGCGTGGCTCACACCGGGCTATCCAGGAGCGTTCGCAAGCGCCTACTAGATCAGCCTGAGTTCCGGAACCTCCTGGAGAAGGCCGAGTCGGAGATCCGCAGGGCCATGGCGGAAAAGGGCCGCATGAGTGCGGAAGATGAGGATGCACAACCAGTCGTCCTACGCGTGGGGTGTGTCTGCGGCAGCGGCCACCACCGCAGCGTGGCATTCTCCGAGGTGAGTATCCGGAGCGCTTCATTTCCTGTCGAGGACTATTTCGAGGACTATTTCGAGGACTATTTTGAGGGCTCCCATTCCCGCATGGGAGCATCCCGGGTGCGAATCCTCTAGAAAGGCACAAAAGGCTCTCACTGGACCAGGAAACTCTCTCGATCGAGCCCTCGCTAACTCGAGGCTGTTATGCAGCAACTCGCGCGTATGGAATGGCCGGATGACTGGAACCTGGAGCTGAGGCACCGGGATCTGACACCGAAGATCAAGGAGCAGAAGGCGCGGATACGGCGGGGGTCATGAGCTCCTGGCCTTATGGCCGTCCTCGATGGCTAGGCGGACTCCGTTACTCTTATTTATTTAATTGGCTAACGTGAGAATTGGTTGAAGCACCTCATCCGCTTCTAGATAACCTAACCCAGCGCTCCGGGCTCTACGAACAAGGTCGTGCTAGGGCACCGTCGGAGCTTTTCGAAGGCGGCGACTGAGACTGATGCACCGAAAAACTATGTGGTTCCGACGAGACAGTAAGGCTGTGACATGCAATTATGATGCTCTATGGCATTGAAAAATATTGTCTATTCACCTGGAGGTCTTCGGCCAGCCTATGATGTTGCAATGGAACTATCCTTTCCTACATCAGCCGCCCAGCCACGCCTGTCACTTGCCACCTTCGGATGTTGTGTTATTGGTGGTGAATGGTTTAGACTCTCTCTTTAACCGGTCTGTCTCTATCCTCAGCCTATGGTTCCTCGAGTAGCACTATTTGTTTCGATGCATCACATCGCCGGCGCCGCTCCAGTCAATTTATCCAATGCGCTGAGCACCTTCGTTTGAGCTTCCAATACTATACACGTGTTCTACATTATGCTCGTCATGTCTCCTTTTGGGTCCGCGACAGCCCATGCAACACGCCTCGGGAATGACCCAGATTCGACATTGAAATTCGGCGGTGGAAATACCTAGCATTTTCGTATGCGGTATATTAGATGGCGATGAAGCCCTCTAGGTTAGATCCGGGAACCAAGGGCACGATACCATTCCATAAACGGCCTCTGATCATGTTTCCACACAGAATAGTGGGCTCACTTACTCCCCAACTACCTAGACTCATCTGCCATTATCCCTCTCCAGATATACCGTGCGCACCAATCTCTCTCCTAAATATGGGATAAAAGGCTAGGGTTGGGGCCTTTACGTCGCATCCCCCAGGAAGTCCTGACTGTCTATCGTCAGCCTTATCTCGTAACCGGCTCGGAATCGAGGTTATAGAGGTAACCTACCACTTTTCCTAGAGAGCCATTCGAGGATTTGAGATGCCGTGTGTAGTATTCCGGCTTCTGTTGGGCCAATATCATGGTATATGACCGGGTGCACTACTCGCCCCATATCTGCTAGGTCCCTTGTCCCCGAGCATCTGAAGTTGGGCTATCTGTGTTACAGGATCTTCCTGTTAGTGAATGATACAAGCAGAGCCAACATGGACACCCATGTCAGCAGCCTGTTGTACTAAATGGTAAGGTGTTTTAAGAGACATAGTAGGCTTATACTCAAAGACAACCCCCTTCCTCATCTTGAGCAACGCCACCAGCATCCGTACAGACGGACCCTTAGTGTACCTGATATTTCCCGAGAAGTGTATGCCGCAGGTTGGCCTTGACATCGGAGACATAGTCATTCGGGGGTCCGGGTTAAGGGAGCGGACGCAGAAGTCATTTTAGATTTCATGCTGGCTCAAGAGATATACCGCTAGCGTCGCTACCGACAGTTTATCAAGGAGGTGTTAACTACTACGGGGTGGTTGGTTTGCGGTCCATAGGAGCACCGCTTCGGCCCCCAGTTTCATTGCTCGGGCAACTGCTCTGGCGTTCAACGAGCAGGGGGCACGACTCCCTGGCGCGGTCACACCCATATGATTTAGAAGAATCGTTATTTCATAGCTAGCTGTGATACTTGACGAGTGCATCAAGATGCTTCCATACAGGATTAGGCTGACTATGGACTCTTCCTGAGATTATTCCTCTAAGACTTGCAGCTGGCTATCGAGCTGTTCCTGATGTTGGTGATATACAGCCTCAGAAACGCAGCTAACCACCCGACCGTGGAACAGGACAAGAGTGCCGCGACAACGGCGGGGGTTGGACGAGTTGACGAATGTGGTGACCGAGACACTAAAACTTCTTTCATCGGTTAACAACTTGTGTGGTATGTAATACCATGATATACTAAGAACAACAGGCAATTCTAGCAGGGCTGCCAAACACAAAGGCTGCATGATTAAATGGTCCGAAGTGTAATTGACAATTGACATGGGTTTATCCTCATATTCGACTAGAGGGATAAGCAACTAACATAATACGTAGATCAATCATACTTCGCCCGTAAGCGCCAATGTTTTCTTCCACCTTTGCTAATGAATACTGGCATCAATATTCGACAGACGTTGTTTCCCGGTCAGCTACCCATTCGCGCCGAGTAAGGGCCGGGCCGGGTGTTTTCAACGAGAATTATAGCCAATTCTCCGAGGCCGAGTCTAACATTAGGAGCCTCTCCGACGCTATACATATGTCTACTGTGTCCTAGGTTGGCTAAGCCAAGACAGAAGGTGTTATTTATTCTTGTCCTCGGATAAGATCTTGATGGCGTCCTTCCTGAAAACGTAGCTCAGGCCGCTCCAGATCGTTGTGACTGCAACAGTGTATCTATTGCATATTTAGTATCCATTGCACGTAAAGGCGCTAGTACAAAAGTTGATGTAGCACTGCCCACTCGGCCTCTCAGGAGAAGCGCCACAAAAGGGCGTCTAGAAGAACTCACTGTAAAACCGGCATCGCCGCACTGGCGTCGGCGGCGATAAGAGGATTCACCATCGTAGCACCCATTAGACCTAGCTGCAGGAATGTGTTGTACTTGCTGATAGTCGTAGGCCGCACCTCTGCCGACGGAAGAGAGAAATCCCAATACCGCAGGAAGGTCTTTGGAGGTGGGAGGGAGATCCATCGGTAATAGATGGCAGCTATAGCGAGACCGATGTCACGGCCGAGGATTATGCCCGCTAGCCAGACTTGGTGGCATCAACGTCAGCTGTCAAAATCATACTAGAAGGAAAGAGGTATCCGAATCAGGAATCGCGGGGCCGGTTGGCTTGGGGAGACCTACGCGGCAGTGAGCCCTGTGTAGCTAAGGAGACGGTTAGGACCGTCATAAGTGTCTTGTCAGCCATGGGGTCGACAACGCTGCCGACGACGGTTTGTAGCTTCCACCGCCGTGCTATCCAGCCATCAAGGAGGTCCGAGATCCCTGCGTAAATAAATAAACCCAGAGCCCAGGCATGAGCGTCGTGCAGAATGGCATAGCCGACACAAGGTGCAATAGCGAGCCGAGAGAAGGTCAACAAATTGGGAATTGTATAGATGTTCTCGTGAGGCGTCAGAGCCGGTATCGGGATGGGTATCACCTTCCGTATGCGACGAGGTGCGGACGGCACCTGTTTCGGTACCGAACGTGTTGGTAGGCTGGCATATCAAGTCAATATGTCACGTGCTTTTCCAGGATGGAGGCGAAGAGCGAACACAACCCATATATCATATATGCCTGGTAAATTCTGGGGCAAGTTGAGGTAGATCGGAAGACGTACTTCTTCGCTTCGTCTTCCTCGCCTTGACGGCATCTCACGGTGAGAGAAAAGGCTCTCCTAAATACAGGAGTCGTACTCACAGCCCCTGCTGTTGTCCGGTATCTAGGCGACACTGGGTCCAAGGGGGGGCCCACCGTTCTTCCGAGATAAGAATCTTTGGGGCCCAGCAAATGTCCTACGGTGCGTGATTGAAGATTTACAGGCGACAGGGCCGGATAGCTGTGTAACAATCGCCTCTCTACCAGCGGCGACAGAGCCTCGGGGGCGGCGGCGGCGGCATGGGAAGTGGAAAGTATGGCATGGCGGTTTCTCGTCAGGGAAGGATGTGAACGCATAATAGACATGTGGCAACGGCGGCAAGCGGGGACACCGCCGCTTATTGCCCGAAAAGCCATGGTAGATGGCTCACAACATGCCCTTCCCTTTCTGGAATTTTTCGACAAGTCAACAGAATTTGGGTTTGGGAATTTACGTAGCCACCATCGACGTGACCGGGGCGACCACCAGTTCTCGCACGGGCCATAAAAATTGGCAGGGGTTTAGGAGGCGGACCTATGCTCACGGGCCATACAAGTTGGCAGGGGTTTAGGTGGCGGACCCTTACGCACACGCCGCATGCTGCCTAGGTCGCAAGGTATTTCGTTAAGTTACTTTCACCCGTCCACTATTTACCGAATAGGGTAAATGTACTTTCCAACGCAATTTGTTTGGGAAGTAACATCAGGATAACATGATCATCAAACTATCCTAAGCATCCCCGCCTTACTAATTTAGGATAACTAACGCGATATTAACGCACTTCAAGCCATTTACGCGTTTTCCCATTTGGATATCGAAGCCCGGCTTGAATACGTCAAGAAACAAAGCTGGCGCTGCCACAATGGGATAGGATGAAGCGCTTTGGGGTCGGTGGGAAACAACAAATGAATCGATGAAGCTATATTTACATACAAAATGTATGGGAGTATATATATTAGCTGTTTAGGGAATATAGCGGGGCGCTGGAGGGTAAGTAGCTAAATCTCCCCCTGCGACCTGTATGGTGTTACTTCCTATTTGGGAAGTCGTTTCCCAGTAAAAAAACAGCGGAAATACGAACCCTCGTACACTCCCTTCGCAAGGTCAGTACGTTAAAACGAGGGCATGACGCCTTGTGGTCTCTCGGAGGATATGTGATTGGCCACGAGCAGGACAAACCACAGGTACGTACCTGCAGCGCAACGACAATCAAGCTCCTGCCTCGTTCCTGGGATGAGACAGCTCCAGCATGCGGCTCCTCGAATTCCTGTTGACTAGGTGGATATGGATGACGGGACCGGTGAGCACTTCCCCCTTCCCAAGCCCCTATATGCATCTTCAACCACTATATTTTCGTCATGTTTTAGTGCCACGCATATGCCGTCGTTTCCTTTCGCACTACCACTTAGTGCGCAGGTCCTTTCTCATTTTTCAGCATTGCGGCGTATTAGAGGTAGCCTCGCCGGCCATAGAGTGATTCACGCGATACACTTTTGACTGTCTGTCACGTCACGGATAGGACTCCCGGTTGGGCATTTGGCCAGTGATCTCACGGGAGGGTTGCGGGTGTTCATCACTACTGCCTATCAATTCATGTGCTCTCCGGGCAGCGGCTCGGGCTTTTAGCCCATATCTAAGGTTAGGGCTGCTTCGTTATCTAACCTTCCTCGGCAATTATTAAAGGTCAGTTTCTATGTCTCCCTTCGCCAGAGGAGAAAAGAAGAGCGGGTGTGCCCGCGCCCTTGGCTGCCCCGGCAGCGAATCCAAAGGTAATTTGTGGGTAGCACAAGCACATGAATATTCTAGGCGTCCAAAGACTCCCGGACAGATCCATTGTAGGAATATATAACTATATACCGCTTGGACTACCAACGCAGTTCGAGCGCCCGATCTTTTGCCATAATATATGATCCATGGAAGATATCGCATTCACCCTAGGGCTACCGTCGAGCTCTTTCAAAATTCCGAAGAACAGTTGGTAGTAGTGGAAGACTGTATTCAAACCGATCGCCCGAAAGTTAAAGCAAGCGCACTTGTATCTTGTATGTGGGAAGAATGTCCCTCCCCCGCGGGAGTCGGTTTCAACTATGTACTGAATAGCAGGCCAAAGAAACACATCCCTGTCAGGCACCACTTAAGGCCACATCAATACTAATGTCCATCTTAAATTGGCTACATACTTCCAAATTGACTTGCTGGATACACGAAGCCGCCCCATTGCCCATGCACATCGCTAGCGTCACCGTCTGGCTGCTACTGCCATTTGACTGCTTCTATAGTCGCCACTGCTTCTGAATGCGCGGTGGTGTCAGGACGTTATCACTGCTGACAGGTGGCACACAACGAACCGAAGGACTGACCGTTGTATTAGCCAAAGTAGTGATGTCTCATTAGCTCTATTAAAATGTGTCGTATTTGTGTGAGAAACGCTTGATCCTAAATAGGTTAGATGAGGGAGGAGTACCGGACAGGGCTGTTAAATTTACCCCTACGACGTAGTAGTAGTACAAGAACCAAAGCTACTGTCGATTTGAATTGGAGTGTCGCGCCCCACAAGTTGGCTTGGCAACACACGCTTTTTTTGTATGTAACATACCAGAGCCTTCGAATCAGCAGGACATACCTTATTTAATTTAATTGCAACCCGAATTAATATATTTGTAATAAGTTTTATAGTATTTTAAAGCCTATATGCCTTTTATTCCTGATTCGTAAGGGTTACCGCCGTTAATACCCCGTTATATATTGCGAAAAGCCGGTAAACCGAGCCAAATTATCCCTTAAACCTTTAGCCGTACGCGTTCTTTTTTAAGGCTAATCCGAATTAACGAATCTATAAACGAAGAATTCGAAATATTACCTTAAGCATTTCCCGCGATGGTCTTAAGGAAAGGTCGGAAGTAGATTACGAAAGCGGGCGCCGTTATATCGAAATCTCGAAATGACCTTTCCGTAACGCGTTAACATAACGCTTATTATTCGGCTGTAATTAGGCGAAAGAATACGTAACGGCGTATTGTAAAAAAGATAATAATCGTAATTAAAAATAAACGCAGGAAAGATATATAATCGGAAAATCCCGAAAACGAAAGCGTTAAAAACGAAATTATTAAAACAAAGGATTTATCCGAAAATACGGTTAAAATTAAGTTTAAAAAATTAACCCTTTATTTTAACGACGATAAAGCCTTATAATAATAAGTTAATTAGTTATCCGAAAACGAAGTTGTTTTTAAAAACGAAATAATTTTATTTTTTACTTAACCCGATTAAAGAGCCCTTAATTTTAAGCCCTTAAAATTAAAATTATTAATTAACGGGAAGCCCTTAAAACAATAACTTAATAATATCCGCGTAATTATACGCCTAAAAAACATAATAAATTTAAATATTAAAATTAATTCATTAACGTACCACACAATTAAACGGACCAAACAATTAAGCGGACCGGTTTTTAACACCTCGCAACAATAAATTCAAATAATTCAATAATAACATATCGTATTAATTAAAATTAATCGGATTCTTTTTTGCTAGACGTATCTATAACTTCTTCATAAATACGCGCATTATGTCCGGGCTTGCCGCAGACGCCATATTTCCGTTCCTTGGTTTTAATTTTTTTGCGACGACCCTTTCCAGTTATTATTGGCTGCATTTTTTTACCACCCCCTTCCTTTTCGGCTAAAAGAGCTTATCCTTTTTATATAATAAGTATTTCTCCTTTTTAAAGACGTTTGTTTTTAATTTTACGACGTTTGCTAAGAACGTGGTTGGTTTCGCGTAATTAGGTAACCTTTTGTTTTAGGAAAGCAACTTTATGCCAAAGCACCAGGTAACTTTTGGCCAACAAATTAACCGATTTAACGATTTTTGTCGGCGAATTACCCTAGTAATTTCTAATCCTCCTTTATAAATAACGTCCTTATTTTATTACTTTACGGATATTTATAAGGGTTTTCGTAAAAGGCGAAAAATTAAAACCGGCGGAAGTAAACGGGGAAACGGTTAATATAGGTATAACTAGAAAAATTTCCAAATCGGATAAAACGTTATTAAGATCAAATAAAATAAGTCCAGCTTTAATAAATCCTGATTTAATATTATCGGACGTTATGGCAACTTTAAATGCGTTATAAAAACCGGCAAAAAAATCTTCTTTCGCGATATAAGTATAATAACGTCGTATTAAACTTTCGATATAAAGTAAATAAACGCGCTTTAAAACGGAAAAGTAAGATACGTCGAAAAATTAAAGCCGATAAGAAAAATACGCGGGTATATAAAATATAATAATACCGTAATTTACGTAATATTTTTCAAATTCGATCGAATAATAACTTTCATAACCGTTAAAAATAAAAAAACGTTTAATTCCTTTCGTACGTATTCGTATATACTTATTAAAATATTAAATTTATTTTAAACTTAATTCGTTTATTATCCAGTTATTATAACTTATACCAACTTTTTAATCGGCTAGTAATAGGTTATCGCGATATTAAGAATTAAGGTAAATTTTCCCCGTTAATATAATAAATGGCGGTAAAGCTTAATTTTACGAATTAATAACTTAAATAATTATAACCTATTTTTAATTTCCTTATTACGTTTATTTAAGTTTTTTACATTTTTTAGTATTTGTAATTATTATGCCGGATGCTATTAAAAGCCTTATTAAAAAGCCCGTTTCGTTAAAGTTATAAATATTTTCTTTTACGATGCCGTACTTTACGATTATAACCCGAACGAGTTCGAACTATTTGCGAAATATTTTTGGATTTTCGTACCGTATCCGTTAATAATCGATTTTTCGATTTAAACGCGTTTTAAGTTTTTTTTGCCGTTTAATAAAATTTAACGCCCAATTAATTTCGACGCGCGTCGTAATCCGTTAGGCCAATAATAAATTTACCATATTTTTAACGTATTAAAGCCGGATAAGAAACGTTCGCGTATTTAGGTTAAGGACTTTTTCGATAATAAATTTCTTTTCGGTCGGCGTTAATATTTACTTAAAATGAATAATATCGGTTCGGGCGCGTCGACCGTTATATCGGGCCTTTAAAGTCGTTTTGGCAACTTTATATATAAAATTAAATATCGTATAATTAAGTTTCGGGTTTCGTTTTTTAGCCTAAATAGTTAGGTTTATTTTTGCTTTTTTAATAAGTCGTTCCATATTATTGGTATTAAGGAATAGGCAATTAAAGTTGGGTAATTAGGATGTTCGCAAAATTGGTCCGCTTAATTGTTTGGTCCGTTTAATTATGTGGTACGTTATAATTAAAGCAATTAAAAAATAATACGTATAATTTTGTAATTAAACGTTTTATAATATATATAAAGGAAAAATTATGCATTTTATATAGTTAATCCTTTTGTCGTATAATAATTAAAGCTAAGAAATTAACCGTACGCCGTAAACGTTATTATAAAGTTACTTTTAATAATTTACGTTATTTTCTGTACGGTAACTTTAACGTAAACGTAATCTTCGAAATTATATCGTTATTTAAGCTTCCGTTTTTTTAATTGTTATATATTATTTTAACCTTTAAAAGATAATTATTAATATTACGTTAGTTACTTTTTTCAATGCGGAATCTTTTTTAAGCAAACGAAACCTTTTCGGAATATCCGAATTATAGTAATTACGGTAAGGCATTTTATTATTTCGTAATACGCCGTAATTAATAGTTAAAGTTAAGAATTCTTTTGGTATTAATTCGCTTAGTTTAGATATTGCTATAACGGTTTTTAAGTAACCCTTACTCTTTAAATTTTATTATTGCGAAAGTAAACGATAAAATACCTTTTTATATTACCGATTAAAATAATAAAAGTTATGGACGTTAATTTCGAATAGTATAAGGCCCTTACGTAATTATTATTATATAATAAAGGCCGTAACTGCAAAAACTTTAAAAATTAAAACTTTTTATATTATTAAATCGAAAACGGAACGTATTACTATTTCATAATACCCCATAACGCCGCAAAATAAATTATAAATATTACCTATAAATAAGTTATATTTTAAGAACTTTCCCGTTGGTTATATAAGAAAGTAAAGTATTTATAAAATACGCGATTAACGAAAAGGGTTGGCTTTAATTTTGCTAAAAAATGAATAAATTTAAAACGTCTTATTTATTAAAACTTTAAACCTTTAAAATAACATAACGAAAGTTACGGAAATAATAATACGAATATTATTTATAATTATATCAGACAAAATATATTAGGTCTGCTTATAAAAACGTTTAATAATTAACAAAATCCCGTAAGTTATATATCTTAAAAAGATTAACTTGTAATATAATCACTTTATTTATTAACGAATCGTTTAAATCTGGGTGCGTATAATAACCCGCCACAGTTATTGCCTATATTAACGTCTTTAATTTATAGCTAACTTATTTATTTTCCGATTCGAAGCTTTTTACCGCCGATACCTAATAATATTAATAACCGTAATATACTTTAAAAAATCCTTAAAATATTCGTTATTAGGTAAGGTTAGGTTATAAGCCGAATAATACCGTTATATTAAATCTTCCGTAATATCCCGATATAACAAATTCGTAACCTTTTTAACGAATAATACGAATTTAAAAGGATTAAATAAGATATATATCCCATTTAAATTAACGTTAAAATCGAACGTTAAGCGTATAATAAATTTAAAAAGCGCCTTTAAAAACGAAAACAAACGGTTAATTAGTAATTTAATAAGTTAGAACTATTTTTATACGAAAATAAAAATAAAGGATGTTATTAATTTTATACGTATATATTAATAATTATTAAAAAACCATTAATTTATATAAAATTTTAACGATTTTAACCATTAATAATATATACGAATGAAATTAATAACATCCCATATTATATAGCTACCTGTTTTAAAAGATGTTAATAAGATAAGGTGGTTTTTATCGTTACGTACTGATATATATAAAAACGCGTTAATTTATATATAATTCCGAACGCTTTTTATGGCTAATAGTATATTCGGATAAAAACTACGTTATTTTATTAATATTTTTCGGAACGCGTTTATTTTTCGGACCTTTTACTAACTGATAAAATAGCCGTAATAAAACCGCCTTTTATTATTACTTTTAGCCTTATTTAATGAAATAATCTTCCGTTACCATAAATCGAAACCGCGTCGTTATTGTTGTTATATAACTACGCTAAAAAAACCTTAACGTTAACCTGGACAAAAATAAGGTGGATAAACGAACGGCGTAAATAAAAAAGACGTTACCTATAAAAAAAGAGGATAGTTCAAGTTATGTACGGATATATTAACATACGTTTTCTTAAAGAGCTTTATAATAATAACGTTACTTTAATAATTTTCGTATTTTTTATTTAACGTTTTAATACGTTATTTTCATTAAATAGTTAATTAATTAAATCGCAATTTATAAAAACCTTTTTAAAGTAACCCCGTATATTACGTTTATTACGTATTACTTTTTTAACGTTTTTACTTAAGAACGTAACGAAATCCTTTTTATTTACGAATTCTTCGTTACGTTTTTTATGATAACGGCGGATATACTTTTTTTAATCTTCGAAAAAGACCTTAATAAGGTTATAATTAGGTAAATACGGTGGTAAATATTAAACTATAATCCTTAAACCTTTTTATATTATATATACTTTAAGCCTATAGTAAAATACGGTATTATTCATTACTAATACGAAACATAGCTTTAGGAAAGGGTGTATATAAAGTATAATATAGTATTTTAATTAACTAATAAAACCTTTACGATTTGTTAATCCTTAATATACGAAGTTATCGAGCAAGCTATTAAGTATAAACGCGGAAAATATATTATATCGGTTATTACGCTTAAAACGGTTTTTTTTTTGAAAAAAAATATAACCCTTTAACGCTTAATTTTAGCGTTAATTGCTATTACAAATACCATACGTATTAATCGAAGTCGGTTTACGATAGTTTAATCTTTAGCTTTTTTCGTAACTAGTTAACCTTTTATAAGTATTAACATATTATATTCGTAAATACGTATATATTATAATATTTAGCGAAAAATTATTACATTTTATCGAAATATATATTGTTATTTTAAGTTAATTAAAGCTTTAACTTTTATTATATTAATTAATTAGATAATAAGTTAATAATAAAGGTAAGTATTATTAACTTCTATAACTTAAAGATATAACCGTAAAACGCCGTTTAGCTTATAATTAATACTACGTATAAGGAATCTTCCAATCGTATAATATTAAGCTTGATATCGTTATATCGTCTAACTGTTAAAATCGAAACGTTAAACGAGTTTTTCGTTCGTAAAGTTGCTTCCGATAATCATAGCCAGCAAGTTAGCCTTTTACAACGGCGTTAGGCGACGGCCGTACTTTGCCTTGGGGTTATAACTAGAAAGCAAAGGCTTAACTACATCGAAATACCGTAGATCGAAGGAATTACCCATTTGCGAAAGCTTCAGGAAGTTGTTATGAATTAATTCGAATTGTCAAGGCTATTAGAAAGCTCTGGCGCGTTGCATACAAAAAAAGCGTGTGTTGCTAAGCCAACTTGTGGGGCGCGACACTCCAATTCAAATCGACAGTAGAAAGGGGGTGGGTATAAGGAGGTCGAGGCTTTAAGACGCGAGGAGGCAAACGTTGAGATCGGTTTAACGTAACCAGTTAACTCAACAAGTAGCTACCTGCGTAAACCCCGAAACGAGTGAATTGGGGCGCCCTTCCTCTCTGAACCGATCGTCAACTATCATATCCGGTACATATCCCATATCCGTAGGCAATAAAGTAGATGGGTGAAGTACAACCTTAATACTGTATCGGCAATGACAATGTGCTTTTTGGTTCGTCGTTCGTCCTTCCTGCTTTGATCCCCTCGGGGCTGGGGAAGTAAAGCTCTAGCAGAACCTTCCGGGAAGCTGCCACCAAGAACCTTAACGTTGTTCGGTACAATGTTTGTAGCATGTCCGGGCGTGTGTTGTGCCCAGGAGCCCAAGGTATGTGCATTAGATTCACGTACTGGCTACTAGGACAATCGCAATTAGGTTACGATCGTAGCTAGTGACGGTGGCTGGAGGTGGCGACCTGGTATAACAGCAACCGTCCCCTCTTCCCCCTTTATACATCTAGCCCTACCCGGCTCTTGAGATCAAGTGCTACTCCGAACACATTAACATAACTTGCCGAGGAGTTACAATCCTTATTAGACTGCGGTCAACTCTAATCCAATCAGAACCACCGTATAACTTCCGTATTCCCCTCTCTTTTGGAGACGGAGATACCAATGTGATTTTTCTACTCATTGCTAGAGATGACGCCTATGTTGGCACAGCCGCGCCACGGCGCCGATACGACGAACCGTTTCGAGCTCACGTTATCTCGCCATGGAGGGGACTAGCGGGTGGCGAATACTCGCAAGATCCAGGGAGGAAACGGGGCAGCCGTGGACTACTCTGTTGAGTCGGAGTGCCAGTCGGCTCGCAACAAGGTTTAACTTCGCACGAAACCCCGAGTTCGAACTAGCTAGCTGGCGTCTGTGCCGGCCATGTAAGTATGACGGAGATCTGATGCCATCACGGCCGGCGCTATGGTGGAAGGGCAGAAAGGGAGAACGTCGGCAAGGGTTGCTCATGTTCACTCTTTAGGGGAGCATGGGCCGAGTATATCAGTTAGCCTGCTCAAACGAACGCGCGCACACATACACGCACATTCAGATGACGCACATATGTCGGTCATCATCCACTTGTGCTAGTTATGGAAGATGAGAAGCTGTCACCGAAGACCGAAGCCTTAACAATTACATTATAGTGCCATTTATGGATATCCCAAAATGGCATTTTGATACTGGATCTAGTGATCCCTCATGTAGGCCGGAACAAGATACACGACGAGCTAGAACCACTGGACGATACCACTGGCTGGTATTTCGGCATGCCACATACAACCTTTCACCGCCAGATGATTCCGTTTCATTAGACTTGATCACTGTTACTACGTGAAATGGAGAAAGCAGGCCATTCTTATGTCTATATCGACACTGTTGTACTGCTTTTATATTCAAAGCTATCACTCGGATGGGAATGGGACTGGGCTGTGATCAGTTCAGGCGAATTGTGGAGTTATCATCAAACAACCCTCTTCTCGGCTTTTCCGCTAAGATTCCTCTCCTCCTTAACTCAAGTAAAGATCGCTATGGGTGCATTGTCGTCCCTTCCGTCTCTGTGAGCACGAGACTTCGTAGTTGCCAATGGGTCTTCCAGCAGCCCTCTGGTAAAGCCGCCAGCCCTAAAATGATCTGCCGCTCCTCGAAATCCAGATCGTTCCTGGCACGAGCCGAGGTTCTCGCTATTTGAGAGAGTCGGGCTCCATTGCGTGCGGGCATGGAAAACCCTAAAGACAGTCTTCGGCGACCGATGATTTATTGCGCTACTAGGAGAACCTTGTTAGAATAGGACCGGAGAAACCTTATTCGCCTTCAGTAGGCGGTCGTAGGGGTTCTTAGGAGCACGCATCCCACCGGGAAGCGAGTCACTGATCCGAATACGCCCCATTGGCAGGGGTAAATGGCATCGCTCAACGTTTCCAACCTTATAAAAGCTAGATCTCCTCTACTAACACGTCTCTCATCACGGCACAAATTTCACCGTTGAAAGCAATCACTGTCCTTTGCACGAGCCTGTCTCGAACTTCTTGCAATCCCAAAGCCGCCAACGCGAGCAAACGCCGCCGAAGCAAAAGCATATTGCCTGCTCTTTTATCTCTCTCTGGCTTCTAATCTGCATTGCGCCCAAGTGAGTTGATTCTCGCACTCTTTTACCTTATTTTGCTTTTCGGGGTTCCATGTCGAGTGCTATTTCCTTTAACACCTTCCCATTGAATCTTTACATACGCTGAGAGCGTATGCAAAAAGATCTGTTCCCTCCTGCCACTCTCCTTATTTGCATTTCCCCAAAAGTTCCAAGTTAAATTTATGCGCTGTCTAACTTGTGCCTTGCAAGAAAGCCCCGAACTCAAAAGGAAATTCAGACGCACCAGCAGAAGAAACTTACTCTGGGGAGCATCATGTCTAGTCGTCCGCCTCCACACATTCCCCTTGAACCGACGTTCAGGGGTTATATCCGAACCACCATGGACGCTTTGATATTGTTCGAAGCATGCCTAAATGGCCAGTTGTCGCACGTCCCAAGACGGCCACATGACAGGGAGCGACCATCGCTCATCAAAAGCGGCCATGTTTTCATATACGAAGAACACTCCTCGGGCATCAAGAGGTGGACCGACGGTGTCTCATGGAGCCCGAGCCGCATTCTTGGTAACTACCTCATTTACCGTGAATTGGACAAACCTTTCCAACCGGGGGAGAAGAAGCGTGCAATGAAGCGCATAAAAACGGAGGGAGTGAGCAAGCCAGCTAACTTGCCGCGACCGAATTCGACGGGTTATAGCAGCGCCATAACAGCATCAAGCTCCAGTCATTCCGCTTATGACGGCAACAATGATGTTCATGAGCTCGAGCTCGAGCGAGCTTATGTCGGATCTCTAGTCGATTCATACCAGTTCAAGCCGCATGGCCTCATCAAGAAGACAATTAGCATACAATACCACGGTATACAGCACCATATGGTTTCGTACTATAAACTCGACGATGCCAAGAGTGGACGATTAGTTAGCCCATCAACGGACCCGGTGCTGCAGAACGTCGTGCCTCGCGCCGAGTTGTTACAGGGCTCGAACTTCAGATCTCCCATTGAGGACCAAGAATATATGGTAGCTGATCCCCGCCTAGACCCCATGTACTCGGCGATACCACATCAGCCGCCGGGTTACGGTGTTCTGGGCACCGTGAATGCGCGCTCGATGTCAGTTCCAAGTATAGCATCATTTGCTAGCTCATGGGGTCATCAGTCTGCTTATCTTCCGAATGCCAGCTACCACATGGCCAGTGGCCTACCTTCTATCGGCTACACCCCACAAGCCCATTCTTCTGCATACTCATATGACCAGAGTGGCCTCACACCATATCGAATGCCTCCATCTTCGCAGCCCTCAGACCTTGCTTCGGCGACGATACATGTCAGAAGACATTCGACTCTAGCCGACACGGGCGAAGGCAGCCATATTGGGTACTCGATGCTTGGTGGTGCTGATAGATCTCACATAAACCCAGCATCATCCCTAGGTAGCAACTACAGCATCTCCGACCAGAGCCTGACGCAGCCTACAGTAAACGGTGCGGGCGTGTTTGACTTTTCGGGTTCGGCACATACCCCTGGGCGCAGCTCAAATGTATATGATCCAAACGTGTCCACCCAGGACAGTGGAGCTTACGACGACGGAAGCGTTCCGGGCCAACAATTGAGCGGATACGATGGCCCTCTGGGAGGCTCGTTTGATACTATGTCATCTCATCCGATGCCACCGCGCCACATCGCACCGGAATTCGCGAATGTCTCGGACGCCACCACGGCCTTCGGCGCCGGCAGTCACGATACGCCTCCTCCCGGTATCTCTATCGATCTTGAGCATTCTGAATCCTTATCGACCAGAGTAGCGAAACGCGAAATAATTCCGCAATGGTCCAGTACTTTGTCAAATCGCCGTAACTAGGAGAGAGACAGAAACAGACCCAGACGGTACGATTATTACCCGGACCTCATGTCAACAATGCTATGTTGTAGTTCCTGGGACATTACTCGAGCTGTTTAACCCGCCACGGCATTAACATCATGTATCTCTATGTCCGTCGACTTGGGAGTATCGGGCGTTGAAGGAGTTCCTCGGTTATCTCGCAGAGAGTCTTAGTAACCTCCCCGGAAGGTTATCATGATTGATATCTGCGCGGTGTTCAACCTTTTGTCCACTGTTTCCCCGCGGGTTACCAACTTTTCCCTCCCTTGATGGCAACATGAGGACCAACAACAATCGCGTCACATTACTGCTCCTATGCTTCCACCAACTCTACAGCATCTCCTTTTACTTATCCTTTCCATTAAGTCGGTCTCGCACCCAAGCGTTTGTGCAAGCAATGCATACTCGATTGTTACGTCAGACAAATTTGTGGCACGCTCCGCCAGCGTCTTACCTCCGATGAATCCACTGCAGTCTGGTTCACCGTAGTAGCAAGGTTGAAGGTCGGCTCCTTTAGCGTCTCTTGGCTCTGTTTTATTCTTCTTTGTTTCTTCTCCTTTCACGACGTCAAATACCTACATGGCCCAAGCCTTTTACCGCCTCTTGCGCGCGCTTCTGAGCACCTTTAGAGATTGCTGCTGATCTCAATGCTCTTGAGAAGCTCCTCCATAGCGAGATTCTGATAGGAAGTACCCTCGGGGACCTCTGGACTCAACTCGCCCCGACATACGCTTGGACCGCCATCGCATCCCTTGACTTGCTTTAGATGAGGATATTTTCCGGCGGCTTTTCCTTCGGTCTCAGTTTCTTTCCATTGGGCACTAGGACCAGCATCGCATCACTTGGCTTGCTCTCGATGAGTTTTAAAGCATGGCAATACTTCGATTCAATAGCACCTGCAGGATATAGGCGACGACTGAGAGCAATGGAGTTCTTGATACCCACGGATCTTGTAAATCTACTCGATCAATTGCGGAACGATGAATGATGGAGTGTCAGTTGGCGCATAGGATACGATGGCGTTGGGTGTCTTCCGGGAACCTGAAAACTTTCCTTTTTGCGTATCTGATATATCCGGTTGGGATGATGTCGACGGCACTAAAGCGCATAATAGCCACGAATGCCAGCTTTACCGGCGATTAAGCCACTGAGCGGGGCTTAATGTATAACTTAGTAATGGCGTTTAACGAAACGAAACGAAACTAGACTATTAACGACCTCAAAACTGGCTTACGTAAACCAATACTCCATAGTCCTTACTAAAATCTTGGGAGTTGGTGTGGGCTGCCATCTCGAGGCTTATTAGAGAATTGTAATGGTTCTGGTCCTCGGATTGACTTCATCTATCGTGCATATCCATCGGACTCTCCCATTTCTCGAGCTCTCAGACTGATAAGCTCTTTCCGTAGACTAGATGATGCTGGGGCTGTGGGCTCAAGAGGACTACGAGCCAAGCCTTCTCTACGCTAGCCTTCGCTACCTGAGTCGAACAAAAATTCCCTAACTGATATTGAAGAAGCTATGGTAGTTAGTTTCAAACCTTGCCAGCCCATGTCCCTTGATTTGCATGGCCTGGAAACATATTCTAGCATGTTCCCCTCTTTCCGCATGGCATACTACATCCTTTCGTTGGAAACAGATGAAAGAGCTTTGAAAATTTCGGTTGCGTACGTATGGTTCAAGGCTGCTAACTATCGTAGTCCTTTACTAAGAAAGCGCGATCGACTGTAGCAACCTGTGTGGGGGGGCTGCCCTGAACTGTCACGTCTAGGACCGCTGATTGCACCTGACTCCGAACCTCAGTAGCTATCGCTTCCCATATTCTCCCGCCGGCTATCTGATAGTCATCTCTCGAAGAAGAGCCAGGGCCGCTTCGTTCCGCTCATGCCGTAGGCCTCGCCGGGTACTTCCATTGGTATAGGGATAGTGTCCTGGAAAATAGACAATGAACCAGAGGAAGACCGTCCCTCCGCTACAGTCCGTCCATGATCCCGGACGGGTACCAATACTCCACACTCCCAGTTACGACATGTTAGCTTGGGCTTGCCAGTCGCCTTGTCTTTCACCAGGCGACCCCTAGAAGACATCTGAGGTCAGTCGCAATCGTATGAAAGATAGAAAAGCCTCTTCGATGGGTTGCATAGATTAGAAGGGGCTGCGAAACCTACCAGGCACTGTCCGACAGATTTGCGCTTCCAACATATCCCCATGCAGTAGGTGAGCCGCTAGAGTGGCGAGCCAATAATATCTTGCTATGCATTAGGAGACCAGTTCGCACGCTCTTGCAGTCGCACACCAGTCGGCGAGGGAAAGTTGCCGAATCCCACCATTTGGACTGAAGGCAGATTGTTCCCGCGGCCTAGCTCTGTGCATTAGACAGTAGATACGAATAATGCAAGGAGATTGACCCACGTTCTTTCCACCTCGACTTCTGTCCACAGTATCGTGAGACGGGAAATATACACGAAACCTGTGCTCGAACGTCTCTGGCTGCGCTTTACTCGTCCGCTTTCCTTTTGAGTTCCTCGCTGATCTCTCTTCGTATTCTTTTAATCCATTGTCACCTGACAATATCAGTCATGTTACTTGGACCGGAAAGCGGGGACATGCCGCACCTTGAGCGGCATGGTAGATGGCTGATATGAGATCCATATTAACCGACCCGAGGGAGGAGGCGACATAGTCTATCTCGAGGTCTCCCGTAGTACTCAAACCAAGAGCTGTTATAGTTCGGCCGAGCCCGCAATATCCTACAAAGAGCATTAACCCGATTGTTTCCACTATACAGCTTAGATATGCACTACCTGTTCGTTTCCAGTCCTCACCCACATGGGATTGCCCGCTTCCTGTTGCGTTAGCCAAGTTACAAGATAGCTTGACGTATAAAAGAGTTGTGGAACTCACATGCAGTGTACGAACCCGTAACGCGCCGTTGCCGAGAAATCATATTTTGCGAGGCTTTTGACCACGGCCTCATCCAGGCCTTGCGCTCGGAGAAAATAACAGAGCTCTTCCTCGAATAGTGTGGGCTTGCTGCGGTTCAGAACGGTCGCATCTCTTCGGGGTAGGTCGATGAGGAAGACGATGTTCTCCATAACACCCGTCTCTCCCCAGTCGTACGGTACTAGGTTTCCACTTGGGATAACTATACGCAACGACCGGGGGTATTTCAAGAGCTGCAGTTTGGAATGCATATTGCCAAATGGCAGCACTAGGGATCTGACTTAGTGAGCGCAACAAGGCGGAATAGTCCTGGTTGAGAGAACTCGCACACGTAGGCTGAATAGGAATATCTCTGGTTTTTTGGGCGGGTCACGTTTAATTGCTCTTGGTAAGATAACAACTTACTCGGGGGGAAACAGAACTTGATTCGCTCTTTAGGGACGTTCGCTTTCATCTCCTCTTGCTGCTCTTTACGTCAGCTTAGTTCAAGGCTACAGGGCGGAAACCGAAAGAGATACCTGTATGGCACCCGAAGCAAACGCAATTAGGAGCATCTTGGTCTTTCCGATGTCAATCTTTGATAACAGCCAATCCTCGTCCCACTGGAAAGAGCTCAGTACCGCCATTTCGAGCTCATCTTTCTGCAAGACCTCTTCGATTTTTATATCATCCCCGGTCCGCATATAGCCGGCAGTCCATGTCTTCTTGATGGCTCCAGTCGCGAATGGAAGACTTGCGGAATGGCCAATGGTGGCCGAGGTTCCTAAAGCCAGCGCTTCATCCGTCTTTACTCTTTGCCTTGGCTCTTGAGTCGTCTGGTCCTCGCCGGGAGCTTTTCGCTTACCGAGTCTTTCAAGTCGCTCTGCTTCCATCTTTTTACGGTCAAGCCCAGAAAACCCGCAGGTCACTGTTGGTGCGGTTTCCGGCGTGACTAGAGAAGCACCCATTGATGTTTCTTGCGTAGACGAGTTTCCAGCCTTCTTCGTTGCGGTTGGATAAATTGGAGGCTTCTCCAAGTCCTCGTCACTACTATTGACGGAGAGTATCTCCGTACCTTTGTTTTCAACATCTTGTAAAGATAGCTCGATGGCATAGCGAAGAGCGGCATCTTCGTCGCCGTCGAAGGGATCCTGGGCCTCCATTGCCTATGGGTACGTGTGCTAGAGGATAGAGGGTGATAACTAAGCTTCGAATGGGGCGAAACGTGTTGGGGTACATGAACTTCCAGAATTGATGACGAACAGACCGATGTATGGTAAGACGCTTTGCTTTAGAGGTTAAGCGCGCAGGGAAGCCTCGTCATCACGTGATATGGTCGTCTTAAATGAATTCAAAGCATAAAGCTTATGAATGCGGGACAAAACCTTGACCAATACACACTTCGGTCCAGTCGAAGTTGTCGTTTTATTACCTACCGAGGAGGGTCCGCAGTTTGCGCGTATAGTATTTCCGAATAAAAAGATCCGTAAACTGAGAAGAAGCTAGCCATCAGGACACAGCTGGAATGCTGCCGTTTTGAATCAGAGTGTCGGGTCTACTTAGCTTCTGAATCTCACCTTTTTTATGGGCCTTTTTAGAAAACATATAGAGGAATGCCTCCATTTCGTATTTCCCACTTCTTGAATCGATCCTTGTCAGCTAGCTGAGGCGTGCTTAGCGTACCTTATATACGAAAAGGTCACCTACTGATCGGCCCATACATATTCCGTCGCTAAGCTACTTAAAAAGTTATATGCGTATAATAGCACCTACAACTAGCCTAATATAATAACATAATTAATGTCTCTTATATCTAATAAGTAAGAGCTCTATTCGTTTAATTCGCGTATATATTAATTAATCAGCCGTTACTAAGACGATATCAGCTATATATTAGTAATAATTATTAATATACTTTAATAATAATAATAAAGATCGTACTATTAACATTTTTAAATATTTATAAGCAGTTTAAAAATTGGAATTATCTTAAAAGCGAACTTTTTTTAATAGTACTTATAGCTTGTTAAACTTATAATAACGTCTCACACCACCTTGCGGTACATACCACCTCGCGGTACACTTTTTGGCACCTCGCAGGAACGAAATCAAATAAAGCAACCATAACGCCATAAATCAATTTAAACTAGTCGGATTCTTTTTCGCTAGAGGTATCTATAGCTTTTTCATAAGTGCACGTATTATGTCCGGGCTTGCCGCAAACGCCATACTTCCGTTTTTTCGTTTTAACCCTCTTACGACGATTACCTTTAGCCGCTATTGGTTGGGATTTTTTATTACCCCCTTCTTTTTTAGCCAGAAGAATTTATCTTTTTTTTATAATAAATATTTCATTTTTTTTAAAAACGTTTATTTTTAATTTTTCGGCGTTTGTTAAAAAAATGATTCGTTTCGCGTAATTAGGCGGTTTTTTCCCGAAAAAGCGTAACTTTATATAAAAGCAATAAATTACTTTTAGTTAAAAAATTAACCGATTTAACCATTTTTGTCGGCGAACTGCCTTGATAATTTTTAATTTTTTTTTGTAAGTAACGTTCTTACTTTATTACTTTTTAAATATTTTTAAGGGTTTTCGCGGGGGGGGAAAAAATAAAACCGGCGGAAATAAACGGCGAAACGGTCGGCGTAAATATAACTGGAGGAATTTTTAATTCGGAAAAAACGTTATTAAGATTAAATAGAACAAGCTTAGCATTTGCGAATCCAGTTTTAATATTGTCGGACGTTATAATAATTTTAAACGCGTTATAAAAGCCGGTAAAAAAATTTTCTTTCGCGATATAAGTATGATAACGTCGTATTAAATTTTTAATATAAAGCAAATAAGCGTATTTTAAAATAAAAAAGTAGGATACGTTAAAAGGTTAAAGCCGATAAAAAAAATAAAAAAATATGCAAAAAGTAATAATATCGTTATTCGCGTAATATTTTTCGAATTTTATCAAATAATAACTTTCGTAACCGTTAAAAATAAGGAAACGTTTCGTTTTTTTCGTACGTATTCGAATATATTTATCGAAATGCTAAATTTATTTTAAACTTAATTCGTTCGTTATTTAATTATTATAATTAATACCGACCTTTTAATCGGTTAATAATAAATTATCGTTATATTAAAAATTAAAATAAATTTTTTCCGTTAAAATAATAAATAACGATATAATTCAATTTTGCGAATTAATAATTTATAAAATTATAACTTATTTTTAATTACTTTATTACGCCTATTTAAATTTTTTACGTTTTTCGGTATTTGTAATTATTATACCGTAAGCTATTAAAAATTTTATTAAAAAATCCGTTTCGTTAAAATTATAAATATTTTCTTTTATAATGCCGTATTTTACGATTATAACCCGAATAAGCTTAAATTATTTACGAAATCTTTTTAAATTTTTATATAATACTTTTTAATAATCGATTTTTCGATTTAAACGCGTTTTAAATTTATTTTGCCGTCGTACAAATTTCGATACCCAATTAACCTTAACGCGTTTCGCGATACGTTAAATAAACAATAAATTCGCCATATCTTTAACGTATTAAAGCCGGACAAAAAACATTTACGCATCTAGGTTAAGGATTCGGTTGATAATCGATTTTTCTTCGGTCGGAATTAAATTTCGCAAATTAAGAATAATATCGGTTCGGACGCGTTTATCGTTAATTCGCAACCTTAAGGTAGTAAATAGGACGTTATAAATAAAACTAAGCTTTTTATAACTAAATTTCGGGTTTTTCTTTTTAGCCTAAACGGCTAGGTTCATTTTTGCTTCTTTTATAAATTGTTCCATATTATGGTTGTTAAGAAATAAGTAATTGAAATTAGATAATTGGAACGTTGGAAAAAGTGTACCGCGAGGTGGTATGTACCGCGAGGTGATGTGAGACGTTATCCGATATAATCTTATATTTAAAAGAACCAAATCGATTTTAAATCCTAATTAATTTATTATTATTTAATAGTATAAATAAAAATTTAATTTTATAAGTTTTTTAAGAATATTCTTAAAATAACAGCCGAGGATAAACAAAGGTGTAAAAAGAATATTAAAAAATATACTTATAAGAATCGGAAGTACGATATTTTTCGGAAGAGCGTTAATAATATTACCGAATAAATTCTAAAGTTGAATTTTTTAATAATTTAAAAAATTTATAAAGGTAATATATAAAGCTTAGTAAACTTAAAAGAGAGTATAATAGCGTTATTAATTAATATTTAATAAGAGTAATATTATAAAACGCCTTATAAAGAAAATTGCAGTGTAAGTTTTTTTTTTTTTAAAAAGGAGAAATTTAATTTTAAACGGTTTAATTTTATAAAGAAAATATTTTTATCCCTATTATAAAATGAATTTAATTACAAAGCTTTCCGAAATGAAATCTTTATACTTTGCGAAAATTAACGACGACTAAAACAACAATTCATTAATAATTACATTTTAAGTTAAACAGGTAAAAGTTTTTTTTTCGGATTTAAATTATTAAAAATAAACTATATTTACTACTTGCTTAACGCAGTTTAACTAAAATCTGTTATTAAAAGATTTTATGCGGAAATATAAAGATATTTCGTTAATCATTCGATTTTATTTAAATTATAATTATGAAATACAGTATTATAAAACGGTTTGTTTTTAATTTTAATAAAATTAACGTTTTAAATTTCTTTTTTAATATCAAGTATAGTAATTATAAATATTAAAAAAAGAAAGCTTATATAAATAAACGTAATAAGAGAATTAATAATAAGCTATAATTATAAAAGCTATTAATTTGTAAAACTAGATTTTATTTTTAAATATAATTTTCAGCTAAATCTTTTTATTTTGAAATATTTAATTTTTTTAAAATTAATTAAACGTTTAATAACGATTATTAATTAAATAACAAATTAAATAAATTTACAGTAAATGTAATATTTTATTAAGTGTATACGTACGCGTATTAAAAATCGAAATTCTATTATATTTTCGACAGTTATAAAAGTTATTATTAATCAAATTCGAAGAGTTTTATACTATAACAGCTAAGAAGTTTAACTAACTATTAAACCTAGTCGTACGATTTATATTAGCAGCAGTATTATAAGAAATTAAGGAATAAAGTCTGCGATAGTTACGTCTAGTAATAGTAGATTGTTAAAAGTAATCTAGGTAATTAAATTATAGAATTAATAAGCGTATATGTTTTGGTTTTTTGGCTCGATTATATTTTATTAGTCGAGCCCCTTTGAGTTTATTAAGTCGTTAACCTGGTTCGACTGGCTCGATATACTATTAAGAGCAAGCTTTAATAAATGCCATCAAGCTTATCGAGCTGGTTACGTGACGTCTTAGCAGACAGTCTATCATGTCCTAGCTAGCCCCAAGAGGAGAAAGGGGACATATAACTAACGGCGCTCTGGGTGCTCTAAGGAAACTTGGAGTATTACTGATCTTTTGACGCAGTAGCTGTCAGATATAGGGGAAATCAGTTGTGTTGTTGTATTCGGCTAGATGCGTGTGCTGTTGCACGCGTACAGCGTTAAGTAGCTTAGCCACGGAACATGTATGGGCCGATCAGTAGGTGACCTTTCCGTATATGGAGTACGCTACGCACCCCCCAGCTAGCTGACATACCCCTTTAACGCCTTAAAGTCTTTACGGCGTTAATCGTCATACTTCATCACTTCCTAGAGCTATAGCTGTCCATTCCACCTTTCCTCCGGCGATTAAATCCTTTTAATCAGTTAATTTTTCGTTTAAAATAACCTTTAAAACTTTCTTCTGTTAGTTTAAAGCTTTTATAATATTTATTAATTTTAATTATTTTTTAAAGTTTTTAAAAGCTTTTCGTAATAAAGCTTTAATTAATTTATTAACTAATATATTACTTATAAGTATAACGTACCACATAATTAAACGGACCAAACAATTAAGCGGACCGGTTTTTGGCACCTCGCAATAATAAATTCAAATAATTTAACAATAATATATCGCATTAATTAAAATTAATCGGATTTTTTTTCGCTAGACGTATTTATAACTTCTTCATAAGTACGCGTATTATGTCCGGGCTTGCCGCAGACGCTATATTTCCGTTCCTTAATTTTAACCCTTTTACGACGACCCTTTCCAGTTATTATTAGCTGCATTTTTTTACCATTTTTTTCCTTTTCGGCCAAAAAAACTTATCCTTTTTGTATAATAAATGTTCCTTTTTTTTAAAGACGTTTATTTTTAGTTCTACGACGTTTGCTAAGGACGTGATTAGTTTCGCGCAATTAGGTAACCTTTTGTTCCAGGAAAGTAACTTTATGCCAAAGTACCAGGTAACTTTTGGCCAACAAATTAACCGATTTAACGATTCTTGTCGGCGAACTACCTTGGTAATTTTTGATCTTTTTTTATAAGTAACGTCCTTATTTTATTACTTTACGGATATTTATAAGGATCTTCGTAGGGGGCGAAAAATTAGAACCGGCGGAGGTAAACGGAAAGACGGTTAGTATAAATATAACTAAAAGAATTTTCAAATCGGATAAGACGTTATTAAGATCGAATAAAACAAGTCCAGCTTTAGCAAATCCTGATTTGATATTATCGGACGTTATAACAGCTTTAAACGCGTCGTAAAAACCGGCAAGAAAATCTTCTTTCGCGATATAGGTATGATAACGTCGTATTAAACCTTCGATATAAAGCGAATAAGTACGTTTTAAAACGGAAAAATAGGATACGTCGAAAGGTTAAAGCCGATAAAGAAAATGCGCGGGTATATAAAATATAATAATACCGTAATTCGCGCAGTATTCTTCGAATTCGATTAAATGGTAATTTTCGTAGCCGTCGAGGATAAGGAAACGTTTGGTTCTTTTCGTACGCGTTTGTATATACTTATTAAAATGTTAAATTTATTTTAAACTTAATTCGTTCGTTATTTAATTATTATAACTTATATTAACCTTTTAATCGGCTAATAATAGGTTGTTATAATACCAAAAATTAAGGTAGGTTTTTCCCGTTAATATAATAAATGGCGGCAAAGCTTAACTTTACGAATTAATAGCTTAAATAATTATAATTTATTTCCGATTCCCTTATTACGTTTATTTAGGTTTTTTATGTTTTTTAACATTTATAATTACCATACCGGATATTATTAAAAACCTTATTAAAAAGCCCGTTTCGTCGAAGTTATAAATATCCTTTTTTGCGATATTATACTTTGCGATTATAGCCCGAACGAATTCGAACCATTTACGAAATACCTCTGGATTTTCGTACCGTATTTGTTAATAATCGATTTTTCGATTTAAATACGTTTTAAGTTTTTTTTGCCGTTTAACAAAGTTCGATGCCTAATTAACTCCGACGTACGTCGTAACCCGTTAGGCCAGTAGTAAATTCGCTATATTTTTAACGTATTAAAACCGGATAAAAAACGTTTGCGTATTTAGGTTAAGGACTTTTTCGATAATGGATTTCTTTTCGGTCGGCGTTAATATTTGCCTAAGATGGATAATATCGGTTCGGGCGCGTCGACCGTTATATCGGGCCTTTAAGGTCGTTTTGGCAACTTTATATATAGAATTAAGTATCGCATAATTAAGTTTCGGGTTTCGTTTTTTAACTTAAATAGCTAGGTTTATTTTCGCTTCTTTAATAAGTTATTTTATATTATTAATGTTAAGGAATAGGTAATTAAAGTTGGGTAGTTGGGATGTTCGCAAAATTGGTCCGCTTAATTATTTGGTCCGTTTAATTATGTGGTACGTTATAATTTATTTTAATTAGTTTTTTTTGGTTAATTTTCGTAATTAATAATTATATATATTTACGTATTATAACTTTATTTATAAAAATGCGATATCGGCATTAATTAACCGTATAATTTATTAATTATCGTATTATATATTTAACGATTTTATATCGAAATTAATTTTTAATTTTTTAATTAATCGAAAAATAAATAAGGGTTTTTTAATAATTTAAGTAGAAAATAATAATTCCGCTTTAATTATAAATATAACTATTATATTTTATTTATTCGTTCGTTATTTTATTATTTATTTAAAAGGTTTTATTATATAAATTTAAGAATTTTTTCGATTAATTATATTATTTATAAAAAAAGCGTTATTTTAAATATTTATTAAATCCTTATTATCGAATTATAACGTTAACGTTTTAATACCGATTAAAGATAATATAATTTTATTAATAACGTTATAATATATATTATTAAGGTTTTAATTAAATTATACGAATCGGGATATTATAAAAAATATATTAAGTTACGTATTAATTATAATATATATAATAAAACCGATTTTTTTTATAATTTATTAATTAAGCTTAAATAAATTAAATTAAGATTTAGTAATAATTTAACATTTATTATTAACGCTTTTTTAAAAAAAAATTTAAACTTTTTTTAAGAATTAAATTAATTAATTTATTTATTAAGTTAAATTAAAATAATTAAAGTTTTTAATTAAGTTTATTTTTAATTATTTTAATTTTAAGGAATTATTATAAATCCTTATTATTTATAAAGATATATCGGTTTTATATTTAATTAATTAATTAATTAATAAAGTTTTAATACTTTTTATTATATATTACGATTATATCGTCGACGTAAAAAATTAAAATTTTCCCTTAACGAAAAAAATAATATAATTTATAAAAAACGGGATTAAGTTTTAAATTTTTAAATATGTTAATAAAATTCTTTTATTAAAATAAAAATATTTTTTTTTTAATTTATATAATACTTTTTTAATTAAAAATATCTTATTACGTTATAAATATTTTACGGGTATTTTTATATATATTTTATAAAATAAGTTCGCGTTAATAAAAACGTTTATAACGGTATATTATTTAAATTTTAAGTTAAATTTAACCATAATAACGATTAAAATTTAAAATAACCTTTTAACAAATATAAATATATATATATTATTATATATATTTTTAAGTTATTAATTACTTTATATAAGAAAATAAACCTTATATTTTAAAAGTTAACTATATTTATTAAATTTATAAATATAACGTCTCCGACCACTGAACGGACCAAACCAGTAAGCGGACCAAAATCTAACACCTCGCAACAACCAATTGAAATAACTTAACCACAACACATCAAATCAACTTAAATCAATCGAATGATTCTTTGCTAACTGTATCTCCAGCTTCTTTCCAAGTGTGCACATTATATCAAGGCTTGTTGCGGACGCCGTGTTGCCATTTCTTCCTCCTAACCTGCCTGCGACCGACCACCCCCCAACGCGCCCAAGCTAATATCACCCCTATTTCGTAAGAACTAAAGCCGACCGACGAGAAAACGATTATTAACCAAATCCTTAACCCAAATATGCGAGCATGTCTTATCCGGCTTTAGTACGTTAAAGATATACGTCGGGAAATGTATTGTAAGACGTATTGTTAAGGGGCGTTACGGGGCGTCTCGGGGCATCTTGCGGGGTGCGTCGGTATGTTACAGCGCGTATTGCAAAACGTATTACAGGTCGTATCGGGCTTGATTTCGCAACATCTCGACATTACGTAATTAAATAATTAAAACAAACGTTTTTAATAAAAAGGAATACTTGCTATATAAGATAAACAAGTTTTTTTGGCCGGCAAAAAGGTTATGGTAAAGAATTATTATTAATAGCTGCTAAAGGTAATCGGTCGCATATGGGTTAGGAAAAGGAATGGCAATACGGCGTCCGCAACAAGCCTTGATATAATGTGCACACTTGGAAAGAAGCTGGAGATACAGTTAGCAAAGAATCATTCGATTAATTTGAGTTGATTTGATGTGTTGTGGTTGAGTTATTTCAATTGGTTGTTGCAAGGTGTTAGATTTTGGTCCGCTCACTGGTTTGGTCCGTTTAGTGGTCGGAGACGTTATACCTATATATATTTTAATATTTATTTTCCTTTAATAAACGATTAATTAATAAAATTTTAAAATTTTATGTTTTTATAATTTTATAAATAAGCCGTTTCGACGTTATAAACATTTTCCTTAACGGGTATATATTTAACTTTTTATGGCCTTACGGTAGTAACGGCAAATTTCGCTTATATACCCGGTTTAACGACCTAAGTAACGTTTTTATTTTTAATATATTAAAACCTTTTTAATTAAAACGGCGCGTATTTCGAGTTTTTAATTTCCCTAAATTTTCGTAATTTACCGGCCGGTTATTACGCATATTTAAAAAGTAAGTTATTTGTCCTATATTAAATACGGCTTTTTAAATATTATAATTATCTTTAATAATATTTTTTCGGTTTGGAACGTATAAGAAATTTATATTTATAACCCGTAAGGTATTTTTGTTTTTTACCGTTATTTTATATTAAATAAAAAAACGGAAACTTAAGATTATTTTTATTATTTCCGCCGGCATAATAATCGTAATAATTATTAATATAAATGCTGGTAACGGTAATGGTTTAAAGGTTAGAAATGGTTTAAATAAAGCGGTTATATAAAGATAATTAACTTTATGTAAATAATTTTCTTTTTCGTACGTTTTATTTATTTATATTACTTTAAAATTATCTTTCCGATATAGCCGGTAATTAAATCCGGTTTAAGTTTTTATCTTTTTTTTTAAATATATATTAAGTAATTATTAATTTTATTAAGTATTTTTATTTATTAGAGCAAAATCTGTAATTTATTTTTTATAACGTAAAAAAAGTTATTTTTAAGGTTTTTAATATTATTAAAGAAAATAATCTTTTCGTTAAATTATACGTTTTAAATAACGATAACTTTATTCGTTAATAAATTCTAAATTTCGTAAATATTTGTTAATCGGTAACCGACGAAAAAGTTAATTTATGTTTTAAAATTTAACTTTTAAAGCCTTTATTTTTTTATGGCGGTAATCGTTATAACGTAAGCTATATAATTATAAGTACGTAAATAAGCTTTTTAAGGCTTTTAATTAAATATTATAACGCCGTTTTTATACGCTAAATAAATATAATAAACCTTATATAAAGTTTGTTAAAAAAGAAAATATTTAAAAAATACGGTTATATAAATATATTACCACTTTAAAAATATATACGATTAAGAACGTTAATAATTTAACGTTATTTTATATTATAATAGTTTTTTTCTTAATTATATCCTTTAAGCGCCTTATATCCCCGTTTTAAACCTAAATATATAATATTAAAAGCTTAAATTTAATATTAAAAAAAGTAATTAAGACATATTTCGAAATTAATAATTTTTTAAAATTTCGTTATTATATTTAATTACTTATGGAAAACCCTTATTTTAGTTTTTTAAGATTTTTTAAAAATATCGAAATATTATAATTAATATATTTTATTTTCGGTTTTTTAGGTAAATATTTTAAATAAAGTTTAAATATTTATTAGTAACGAATATTACGTATTTATATTTTTTAAGGTTTTTTTCGAAGTTAATAAAGTCGACGGCAATTCTTTAGGCTAATCGGGATATTTTTTTTAAAAGTTTGTAACGTATTTACTTTTTTACTTTCGTTTTGTTATATATTTAATATTTAATTATTATAAAATCCTTTAATCGGATTTTTTTAATATAAGATTATAATTAGGTAATTATTTCGAAGCTTAAATAACTTAGATATAAGTATTATATAATACCGTTACTTATACGTAATAATTTTTTTATTTATAAATTAACATTTTGTTTATAAGTTATAAAAGTTATATAAAAAGTATTTACGTTAATATTTTCGATAAGGAATTAATTAAACTTATTTATTAACGTAACCATAACTTAATTATATTTATTTCGAATATAATTATTAATTTTTCGGTTATTTTATTAATAACCTTTTTTCCGGAGCTATCGGAATAATATTAAATTATATGCGAATTTTTCGTAATAAGTTATATTATAAAGCCGTAACGTTTTTATATTGTTAAGGTTTTAAAATAATATATTAACCTTTCCGTACCTTTTAATCGGGACGAAATTATTACCTACGTATATTTCATTACCTTATACGGTTAATTAAAAATTTAAAAACTTATTGATAAAATTAAAAATATATATTGTAAACCTTAAGTTTAAAATCAATAAATTCCTTAAAGGATAAAACGAAACGTTTATAACGTTACGTTAATTAATAATTAAGAAATACGTTAGGATTCGTTTAATTTCTTTTAAGAATTAATTTATTTTTATAAATTCTTTTTAAATAATTTTCGATAACCGGTTAATTTTTTCCTTTAAGGATTAATTAATAACTATTCGGTTTCGAACGAATAATTTTAAATTTTCGTTAAGTTAAAAACCTTTTAAATTTTTATTAAGAAATATATAAAAGTATTAAGTTAGCTTATAATAATTACTTAAGTACGTTTTATACTATATGCTTTATATATCTAACTTTTAACGTTTCCGCTTATTAATGTTTCGATCCGTATAGGAACCTTTATAATTATTTCGTTTCGGCGTTCGTACCGGAATTCTTTCTCGTAATTAAAAGTTAATAAGCTTAGTTTTTTCTTAATCGGAATTATCTTAATTGATAAAATCCGCGGAAATCCCGTAAAACGTAAAAACCGTTATTTTAACGTTTTTCGATATAAATAATTAATAAGTTATAACCTAATAATTTAAAAGGTTAGTTATTACTTTTTGGTAGTTAATTGTATTATTGTCGATTTTTGTTTTTATTATTATTTAAAAAGTTATTATTTAAGTTTTTACGATAAAAACCAAAGTTATATATAGGTCGTTAATTTATATAATCGTTATATTCGTTTTTAGGATACCATATCGTTACCCTTAGGTTATAATCTTTGGTTATTTTACGATTTATTCGTTTAACTTTTTGCCAAATTTCGAAACTTATTTCAGCTTTTCGCGGTACTTTCGTTAGGTATTAATTAATAACCTGCCGTCGTATATTTTGCCGGACTTAGCCAGCTTAACGTACCATTTTCGTAGGTTTTTCCCTGGAAAAAGATTTATTCCCTTAATTGCTAAAAATATAGACTTTAGGACTTATTTCGTAAAGTCGTTAATACTTTTACGAAAAGTATCGTATTTCCGATCCTTATAAATATATGCTATAAATTCCTGATTATAAGCTTATTTACTTTCGGTCGTTATTTTAAAGACGTTCGTAAGATAACTTATAAGGTCGATGTTTTCAAACATATTATCGGAGGTTAGGATATTATTTCGCGTTTAAAAACGAACTCGTTTTTTCGGATATAAGGTTATATCGGGTTTTATAGGTTTAATAGGTTACGAACGTAACTAATCAAGATCGATAAAGTCCTAAATATTAAGCACGTACGCTTTAAATTGGAATTCGCCTTTAAAGCGGTCCTAATCCTTAGGTTCCTGATAAATAATTTGGGATACCAACTATACGGTCGTTATTATTATTATTAAAGTATATTGATAATTTTTACTAATATACAGCCTATATCGTTTTAGCAGTAACTAATTAGTTGATATTTACGCGAATTAAACGAATAAGACTTTTAATTGTTAGATATAGGGGATATCAGTTATGTTGTATATTCGGCTAGATGCGTGTGCTGTTGTACGCGTATAGCGTTAAGTAGCTTAGCCACGGAACATGTATGGGCCGATTAGTAGGTGACCTTTCCGTATATGGGGTGCGCTACGCACTCCCCAGCTAGCTGACAGTAGCTCACAGAGCGGCCGCCGTGACACAGTCGGGGTTCCTAAGAACCTCTCGATCGTCGTTATATATATCAAGCTAGCTGGCTTATAATATATACGAATAACAGTATTATTACGTTTTATTTATTTATTTATTTTTCGTCGGCTTTAACTTTTCGTCTTATTTTTCAAGCTTCGCTAAATATACAGAAAATCATTCTACGATATAATTTCTACGATAGATACTATACCTAGTATCTTCGAACACTATAACTAGTTAATGGTTTTAAAGGTTATATTTATATTATAAAAGAGATTTATTCTATTTTACTTAAACGATTTTACTTATTCTAACACTTTTCCATATTATAGTTAATTTTATATCAGTTAAATTGAATTTATAATATATATATTTTAAATTTGAAGATTCTATTTAATTTTTTTATACTAATAGTTTTAGTATTTACTTCGCCAGTTTTATTTTTTTAATCTCTTATGAAAGTTCTTATAAATATTCGTAAAATAATAAAGTAAAACCATTACTTAATAAAGATTTAAAATTTTTGTTTTAATAATTCGCTAATAAAAATCGTTAAATCGATTATTATTTTAAATAAACTTGATTAATATTTTACTATAACGTACTACATAGACGACCAGAATGCATAAGCGAAACAAATAAATTTTAGCACGTTTTAATTATCTAACTTTAATATATTCATTTTTAACATTAATAATATAGAATAACTTATAAAAAAAGCGAAAATAAACCTAACCGTTTAAGTTTAAAAACGAATCTCGAAACTTAATTATGCGATATTTAATCTTACATATAAAGTTATCTAAATTACGTTATATACACAATATAACGGTAAACGCGCCCGAACCGATATTATTTTTAATTCGCGAAAATTAACGCTGACCAAAAAAGAAATTTATTATCGACTGGATTTTTAACCTAAATACGTCAACATTTTTATCCGGTTTTAATACGTTAAAAATATAAAAGTTTGCTACTTATTTAACGCGTTACAATATAGGTCGGAATTTATTAAACGTTAAACTTTATTAAACGGCGAAAAAAAAACCCTTTAAAACGTATTTAAATCGAAAGTTTAATTATTAAAAAGTATTAACGTATTATATAAGCGAACGGTACACATAAGCGAGCGGTACACTTTTAGGCACCTCGTAATAACTAATCTAAGTAACTTAACTGCAATATATTTAATTAATTTAAATCAACGATATTCTTTTTCGCCAGACGTATTAACAGCTTTTTAATAAGTGCATGCATTATATTAAAGCTTACCGCGGACGTTATATTGCCACTCCTTTCATCTAACCTGCCTCTAATAGCCGCTTTTAACAGCTATTAATAATAATTCTTTTATCACTACCTTTTTTGTCGACTAGAAGGACTTGTTTATCCCGTAATATAAGTAACGTCTCACACGTATGAGCAAGGGACACGTATGAGCGAGGCACTTTTTCAGCCATTCCGACTACCTATCTTTAATCGTCCATTTCTTAATACCAACATTATGGAACGCCTTATAAAAGAAGTCAAAATAAACCTAACTTTTTAGGCTAAAAAAAAGACCCAAAACGTAATTACAAAAAACTTAGTTTTATTTATAAAGTTCCATATTCTACCTTGTTACACCGTTTTAACGGTAAACGCGCCCGAACCGATATTATCCCTCTTTTATAAAAATTAACGCCGACCGAAAAAGAATCGATTATTAACCAAATCCTCGACCTAGATACGCAAACGTTTCCTGTCCGGCTTTAACACGTTAAAGATATGGCCAATATACTGCTAGCTTAACGCGTTACGGAACGCGTCGGAGTTAACTGGGCGTCGAGCTTTGTTCGACGGCAAAAAAAACTTAAAACGCGTTTAAATCGGAAAATCGATTATTAAAAGGTATTATGCGAAAATCCATAAATATTTCGCAAATAATTTAAGCTTATTCGGGCTATAATTACAAAATACGGCATTATAAAAAAGGATATTTATAACTTTAACAAAACGGGGTTTTTAATAGGATTTTTAATAACATACGGTATAATAATTACAAATGCTAAAAAACGTAAAAAACTTAAATAAGCGTAATAAGGTAATCGGGAATAAATTATAGTTATACAAATTATTAATTTGCAAAGTTAGATTATACCGTTATTTATTATTTTAACGGGGAAAATTTATCTTAATTTTTAATATCGCGATAATTTATTATTACTTAATTAAAAGATTAAAATTAATTATAATAATTAAATAATGAACGAATTAAGTTTAAAATAAATTTAACATTTCGATAAACATATTCGAACGCGTACGAAAAAAACGAAACGCCGTTTTATCCTTAACGGTTACGAAAGCTATTATTTAATAAAATTCGAAAAATTTTACGCGAATAACGATATTATTACGCTTTGCATACCTTTTTATTTTTCTTATCGGCTTTAACCTTTTAACGTATTTTATTTTTCCGTTTTAAAGCGCGCTTATTCGCTTTATATCGAAAATTTAATACGACGTTACCATACCCATATTGCGAAAGAAGATTTCCTTGCCGGTTTTTACGATACGTTTAAAGCTACTATAACGTCCGACAATATTAAAGCTGGATTTGCAAAAGCTGGGCTTATTTCATTCAATCCTAATAACGTCCTTTCCGAATTAAAAATTCCTCCAACTGTACCTACGCCGACCGTCTCCCCGCTTACTTCCTTCGGTTCCATACGTTCCTTTCCCGCAAAAACCCTTCGAAATATCTAAGAAATAAAAAGACGGGGGCGTTACTTATAGAAAAAGATTAGGAATTATTACGGAAGCTCGCCGACAAAATTGGTTAAATCGGTTAATTTTTTAACAAAAAGTAACTTAATACTTTTGCACGAAAACGTTCTTTTTAAAGAAAAAACAGCCAAATTGCGCGAAATTAACCATCTTTTTAGCAAACGTCGAAAAACCAAAAACAAACGTTTTCAAGAAAAAGGAACACTTATTATACAAAAAAGACAAGCTCTTTTGGCCGAAAAAGAAAGGGGTGGTAAAAAATTACAGCCAATAACGGCTGAAGGTAATCGTCGCAAAAGGGTTAAAACAAAGGAACGGAAATGTAGCGTCTACGGCAAACCCGGACATAATACGCGCACTTATGAAAAAGCTATAAATACGTTTAGCGACGAAGAATCCGATTAATTTGAATTAATTTAATATATTATGGTTATGTTATTTGAATTTGTTATTACGGAACGCTAAAAAGTGCCTCGCTTATACGTATCCCTCGCTCATACGTGTAGGACGTTATTCTTTTTTATTAAAAACGTTTATTTTAACTATTTAATTACGTAAGATCGAATTATTGCTTTAATAAGTCTTGTAATATCGTCATATACCTTACGACGCGCCTCAAAACGTACCTTATAATAAGCCTTACAGCCTTGCCTTACAGCCTTATAACGCGCTTTGTAATAAAGCTCTATACCTTTTCGATACGACGTATTTTGTAAATATCTTTTACGTATTAAAGCCGGACAAAAAGGCGCGTACATATATAGATAAAAAACTTAGTTGATAATCGTTTTTCTATCGGTCGGCTTTAATACTTTCGAAATGGGGGTAATATTAGCTTAAATACATTAGAAAGTAATCGGTTAAGTACGGGTTAGGGAGACTAAGAAGTAAAATAAAGTGCGTAAAAGTGTACCATATACTTGTGTGCACTGTTCGCTTATATAGTACGTTATATGAAAATTTAAAAATATGTTGTAAATAATTCGAATTTATTTAGGTTATAATTACGAATATAATATTATAAAAAAAGGATATCTTATAACTTTAACGAAACGGACTTTGTAATAAAGTGTTTATAATATCGAATATAATAATTATAAATATTATACAATGTAAAGAATTTAACTAAATGTGAAAAGAAATCTGAAAAGAAATTATAATTATATAATATAATAATTTTCTCCCTAAAGGAGACGTAACCGTGTAGAAAAGTTGAATAAAATAATAGATTACTATTTAAATTCCTAAGCTTCACTAAACCTATCTCTCTTGTAGACCGCCTTATCCTGCTCCTATTTATGTCAATTCTTATCTGAATTCTGGAGATTTTTCGCAATCCGAAACAGCCGGGCAAACTATCGTTCGTAATTTTCTAGCTTATATCATTTTAAAATCAAAATTTTGAAGTTTTAAAGCCCGTTATTATTTTTCCTTTTTTAATTTCGTTAATAGTTTTTTTTTTTTAATTTTTTAAATTTTCCGGTATAATTCTCTTTTGGCATCGATTACCCTTACTTTTAAAAAAATAAATTATATCTAAAAATTAAAAGCCGAAATTCTTTTTAATTTTTAAATTTCTTTTTTAAATCGATAATAATATCGATAGTTTTAGTTCGTCCGATAACTTTATAAGGATTATATACCGGAAATAACATAGTTTCTATAAAAAGCCATTTATTTCGGAAAACCAGTATCGTATATTCGGAATTACGCGGTATGATATCTTAATTAAAAAGTAATTCGAAAAACCTTAAAAACGATCGAACCGTAAAATTTACGAAAGTTACGAAAGTGTTTTATATGCAGTTAAAGTTCACCTTTAAGATTTATCCTTAAGGTTTATTATTAAAGTTTACTTTTAAGGTTTACCGTATAAAGCTTAACATTTTTAAAAATTATATTAACCCTGTTAAACTATATAATTAACGTGCAAAAGGTTTATTAAGGTCGAAGCGTATTAGTAACTATATATAAAAGTCTTTTAAGTTAATATTAGTTAACAAATTATATGCTTACGAGAGCCTAATAATCGGCGGCAGAATAAGACTTTATAAGATTAAGATATATAATCTATCCTAACTATAATAACTATTAATAAGTTATCGTATTCGAAGATATTAAGTATAATATCTATCGTAGAAATTATATTATAAAATAAATTTTCATATATTTAGCTAAGCATAGGATATAAGGGTTTAACCTATATTAATCTTACATAATGTAATAATTTATAAAGGTAAATTTTATTATTATTTATTATTTTAAGAGAAAAAAGTTACTTTAATTTTAATATTTCGATAATTTATTATTAACCGATAAAAAGATAAATAATAATTATAATAATTAAATAACAAATGAACTAAGTTTAAAATAAATTTAATATTTCGATAGATATATTCCAACGTATACGAAAAGAACGAAGAAAATTTTTAACTTTAACAGTTAAGAAAATTATTATTTAATAAAATTCGAAGAATATTACGCGAATAATAATATTATTATAGTTTATATACTTTCTTAAATGTTCTTATCGATTTTAACTTTTCGACGTATTTTATCTTTTTGTTCTAAAGTATAAGTCTTCAATTTATATAAAAATTTTAATATAACGTTATTATATTTATATTGCGAAAGAAATTTTTTTTTCAACGGTTTTTACGATTCGTTTAAAGCTGCTATAACGTCCGATAATATTAAATCCGGCTTTTAAAAACTTAGATTTATTTTATTCAATTTTAATAATTTCTTTTCTGAAATAAATTCTTTTTCGGTTATATTTATACTAATAGTTTCGCTCTTTATTTCAGCCGGTTTTATTTTTTCTCTTTCCGTAAAACCTCTTAAAAATATCCGTAAAATAATAAAGGAAGAGCGTTATTTATTAAAAAAAATTTAAAGATTACTAAAATAATTTGTTAATAAAAATAATAAAAATAATTAATTTTTAAACATGTAGTAACTTATTATTTTTATACGCAGTTACTTTTTTTCGGAAACAAACCGCTTAATTACGCGAAACGAACTATATTTTAAGGAAGCGTTAAAGGATTAAAAATAAACGGTTTTAAAAATAAAGAATATTTATAATATAAAAGAGATAAGCTTTCTTATCCTAAGGGGAAAAGGTCGTAAAAAATTATTAATAACGGCTAAAGATAATCGTTACAAAAAGGTTAAAAAGAAAGAACGAAAGCTTGGCGTTTACAGCAAGCCTGGACATAATATACGTACTTATAAAAAGGTTATAAATACGTTTAAGGAAAAAAAATCCGATTAATTTAAATAAATTTAATGCATTATAGCTAATTAATTTAAATTTATTATTATAAGGTGCTAATATCCATTCGGTTCGCTTATGCATTCGGTTCGCTTATATAATACGTTAAAGTTATTTTCTTTAAATAAAAGATGACTTAATTATACGAAATTATTTATACTTGTAGTAAATGTTAAAAAAATTAAAAATAATCGTTTTTAAAAAGATAAAACATTTACTATAAAAAAGAATATATTGTTTTAATTAAAGAGAAAGTGGTTAAATTTATATTTTCCAACTAATAACGCCTAAAAGCAACTATCGTAAGAGAGTTAAAATAAAAAATAAAAGTATGATATTTATAATAAGTTTAAATATAATGCGCGTACTTATAAGAAAGTTATAAATACGTTTAACGAAAATAAATTCGATTAGAATTTATTTATTAATTAATTAAGTTTTAATCATTTTATTTAAATTTAGTATTATAAACTGTTAAAAAGTAACTAACTTATTTATATAACTACCTTACTTATATAATACGTTATTATTATTACTATTATTATCGCCTTATACGCGTATTAAAGGATCTATATTTAAGAAATAAGTGTATAATTTAAAAGCTAAATAAAGACCCCATATTTTAATTCGGAACGGGAATTATATTATTATAAACATCACATGCTTGACAACCCCTTATCTTTCCGTCGTATAGCTCGAACAACATCCGTCCTACTCTCCCAGTACGACGAGGGTAATATAAAACATTGTACCGAACTCTAGCTAAAGACATAGACATCCACCCAGAACAGTCCAGGCTGCGCAGGGAGAGTCAGGTGTCGATCAACTGAAGTTACCATTTTGGAGAAAGAGTGCGTCTTGGTGATATATGAGACCATGAAGGTCTATGATATTAACCGCCAATGTCTATCGTAGGTAAGTCGCTAAACAAATGCTGTGGTATATCACCAGAAATTTTTTTATGTTAGACACCCCTCCTAATCCTACCACTGCCCATCGCATGAAAGTCTTCCGTAGCATGCCCAAATCAGGTGATGGTTGATCGTCGGAGATGACCGTGGGCAACCTAGGCCATGTAGAACTTGCATCGTCTTTGTAGGCGAGCAATGTGTTATTCACGTCGCGTCCTCCGGAACCTTGCCAGCCCAGCCGACTAATGCCAGCCCTGAACTCCAAATATGATGCTCCCCTTCCGTCTAAAGGCCCGCACTCCCCGGTTCTGTGCCCTTGTCAATGTCGCTTTCAAATCCCGAAGACTTAATCACCAACGTGCAATCCCACAACCCAATACTTTCGAAGGCGTCGCGGGTCCAGCCCGTGGCAGTGACCACGAACAAGGTCGCAACCTCAGGCGCCGTAGCACAGTGATAATATAAAATAAGAAGAATGTAACTCGTACACGAGCTCGTATCAACAACATATCTAAATACCAAAATGCATGACCATAACCCTCGTGGCCATCAGTAGCTACTCCGCTCCGTCCTTGGACTGGAAGGAGACCGTAGACCCAAAGGTACCTGGTATATAGAAAGCACGCCGTGATAGGTAATACCAAATGATGGCGGTGGGCGACTTCTGTGGTGCGTATGTGCGTAATACAGTGAAAGACAGAGAAAAAGAGAGACGAAGACGATGCCTTCAACGCTGGGACGGAACGTCCGAACAGAAGGTACGATCGTCATCACGAGTGAATGATCTAGTTCGACGGACTCAACTTAAGCATCCGTCGGAGGCTATCTTCCATCGTTATGATGTTATCGGGTCGTTGAGGAGAAGTGCATCCAGCTTCCATGGGCGCTTTTGATCGAATAGTCGAAGAGTAATCCCCAAGCACAGACGCCGGGAACACACCACGGGGCAGTGACGGCTGTTCGGGCATCCGTTGCTCGGGAGGGCTGGGTGGCTGGGAAACAAGCTGTTGCGGGGACTTCCGAGGCGGTTGTTGGCGTGGTGATTGCTGTGGGCGAGGGGCTTTCTGTTGTTTGGATGATGCAAGCTGCGGACTTGAGCCCAACTGCCCGTGGAAAAGATAGCGTTTTAGGGCATCGCTAGGATCTAAGTCATGGTTCTGCGACAGCGTGGGCGTAATCTGCGCAGTGTTCGGGCCGGAGCGTGCGGCTCGGATGCGCTGCTGGTAGGGAGTGGAAAATGCTGGTCCAAGCGGCTGACCTGGGGTACCGTCGAGTTCGTTGGTCGATATCCCAGGGGCGGTATTGCGCTGAGGAATGTCTGGACGCCTACCTGCCTGAGAGCCCGTTGCCACTCTAGGAACGGTGTTCTGTTGTTGGAGCGAATCATGACGGGGTGAAAACGGGCCAGGGGGAAGAGCAGTGACGGCATTGACGGAGTTCGCTCGATGAATTCGGGCTTTTTCGGCTCTGTCAGCACGGAAAAAGAACTCGAGGGGTGATTCCTCATTCCGCGGCACGGGCGGCGGGCTCGGAGCGTCTTCCGAGTCGGTGGAAGGCGGAGAAGGTTCTTGGCCCGGGCCGATTGTCGATTTCATAGTGGGTGAGTCGCTGTGAGACCTGGCGAAGAAACTGGGCATCGGTAGGGCCGAGGGCGCAGGGGAAGCATGAAACGTAGAACCAGCAAAAATAGCCGGAGTAGAATCTTGCTGGGAAAGTATCGGTGGACTGGAACGATTCTGTTTCTCGTGGCCCGGTGACGTAGCTCCCCCTCCTCCATGTTTATTGCGATTACGATTGCTTTTGTTGCGTTGCTTTAGATTTGCTGAGCCGGTCTGCAGAAACGCAGACAGATCGCCCCCAGATGCTGCAGGCCTCCGGGGAGTGCAGGGACTGGCATAAGGGCTGCTCTTTTTGTACGACGGGATGTCGTTCTCGGACGCATACATTTTTTGTGGCGTCTTGTGGTTGCTGCTGTTGTTGTTGGTGGTGGTGGTGGTGGTGGTGGTGTTGGTGTTGTTGTTGTTGCGGCCCTGGCGACGTCGGCTGGGCGTATTCTTGGGCTGAGTAGATTGAGTCATGGTGTCGCGAAGACATAGATGTATCCGGTCGAAAGTGAATTAGCGAAAAATCGAAGAAGTTCGAGATTGACTGAGCACGGGTCAAAGGTTCCCTAAGAAGAAGGAGCGATGAAATAGGTAGATGTTAGAGCGTGATAGAATAAAGATGAGGTATCTATGCATCCCGAGAAGTGGATGTGTGCGCCCATATAATGTAATTACAGGCAAGAGTCGTTCAAATGGACTACCACCTGCTCCCTGGTCGATGCGACGTAATGCGGGGCCAAGACAAAGGACGAGGGAAGGGCTCTTGGAGGCGCTATGTATGAAAGGGGAGGCTGGGCTCCGGGGGATGGGTCTTGTCTCTCTAGGCGTTAACTCGTCAATTAGACTTGATTTAATGGACTTGCGATTTGCATCTGCAACTTCATAACAGCATACGTGCTGGAGGCTTCTAACCAAGGCGTGGGGACAATTTGGTGTAAACGATGAGACATAATTCGGAGTGTTGATATGCGATGTGTTGGCTGCGGGGCGTCTTCTGTCCATTTGTTTGTTGTTTTGTGGATGGTTCAGTCCTATGGGTCTTGGCGGCGATGAAGATATTCCCAGCACGCAGATTTCATGAGGACATGTTTGGGTTGACAACAACCGGAACCCAATTCCGGTATATTTTTCTACTTAGGTGCTACACTACGCAACACCATGCTAGGTACCCAGCAGTGCGACTGTTAGATATTTGGAATAGGAATGTATCATTATTAGAGCCGAGGCAAAACGTTTGAACCTATATTACGTTACTTAAAGTAAGTACCTAGGTAGGTATTTGGGTGTTTACGTTCCAAATTATTAGCGGTTTATGTCATCTAATAGAGAAATCCAACTTCGAGATACCTCAGGCAAGTAGATAACAGCCCGACTGGGCCGCTTATCAACTCATCCTTGGAATATATTTAGTATGCAAGGTACATGCCTACGGAGGCAACTATCTGCCTGCCTACCTAGCTACCTATCTACTGGTGTAGGTAGACAGGTACCCACCAGACTACCTACCTGTACGGGCGTATGTAGGTATATGCAAATCCAGCTCAGTAAGAAGCAGTCTACCTAGTACATAACGGGATATATACAGTTTTCTACAATTAGAGGGAGCTGGTACTTGGTCTGCCCTTCAGCCTTTTTTAACCCGACCTGAACCCCCACGGCCCCAAAGGTTCACAGTGCCAGGTACTTAGTGCAAACGATCGTCATACAATCACAATCACATCTACCAACTTTAACACCATCACCATTCACATTCACCACTTCCCATAAGCGCAACTCCCACCACGACAGCAGTCACTAGACACGATTTTGATCCCTATTTCGATTAGTGCTAGAGCCGTTTGCACTCCGACCTCAACCACTTATCCACGACAGCTTCATTACGCATCATAGCAAAATGGCCGATGTGGATATGACCGATGCCCCCACCGCCTCTGTCGCTGTTGCCAAGAAGGAGCGCAAGGGTGGTGACACTGAGAGCAAGGCAGATGTCAAGAAACGCTTCGAGGTAAAAAAGGTAAGATAAAATAGTACGTATGGAAGCGAGCGAGCAAGTGCTGACTTCGACCTGGATCTGTAGTGGAATGCCGTCGCGCTATGGGCTTGGGACATCGTCGTCGACAACTGTGCCATCTGCCGAAACCACATCATGGATCTATGTATCGAGTGCCAGGCCAACCAGGCCTCCGCTACGAGCGAAGAGTGCACGGTGGCATGGGGAATCTGCAACGTGAGTTCTCTCTCCGTTCTCTATCTGTGACAAGAGCTATCGGCGACTGACCCTTCTCCGCTAGCACGCCTTCCACTTCCACTGCATCTCTCGATGGCTGAAGGCTCGACAAGTCTGCCCTCTAGATAATAGAGACTGGGAGTTCCAGAAATATGGTCGTTAGGTTGGACAGGTCAGGCGGCAGAAGTCGAGGAAGACAAGCAGACGAGCAGCGAGCTTAATCATGGCAGACTCATGTCGCTACGCGCAAGCGGCAACACTGCGCCAGTCTGCTTCTATGAAACAACCTCGGTCTACGGGACACTTGCTTGGTTGCAGAACTGAATTACTGCACTGAAGAATCGAGTATATTTGTGTGGTGGCCATCACGGCCTCCTGGACACATCCCCCACATCTACCTTATATGAAAGCTGGGGTGAATAGACTCATTGCTTGGTAAAGAGCTTCTCGTCTATGACTATTTCCTGCTGCGCGCTCGTGACGGCCGACCCACCGCCGACCGGAAGCCAATCGACCTTGTGTCTGTTGAAGAAGGGCCAGGGAGGAACGACTAGCAGGAACGTAAGGGCCGTGCCGCCGAGGCCTATCTTGAGGGCTAAAGCGATGTCCTGAAGGATGAAACCCATGAGGAATGACGCGACCTAAGCGGTGAAGATGACTGCGATCAGTAACAGCTTCGTGGAAGAAGACTCCCCGTCGCACACGGTGATCAAAGGATGGTGATATCATACCCCGACTGCTGAGAGCGCAACGGTCGCAAGTATCTCGGCTAGCTTCTGGCCCTCGAAGTCCTTTAAGTCATAATCCGTTAGTCGGGTCCTCGCCTTGCCTGGGGACAAAAGGAAGTAAACAGATGCGACTAACGATTTGTCCCTCGACCAGGTCCCTGACTTGGTCCAATATCTGTTCCGCCATTGTGGTAATTGGGTGCGAGCCCGAGCGGGCGGCAATGCGAAACCGGGCAGAGGTAGAAAGGCTTCTGGTACGTTGGGGAGGTCGGTAGAAGTTGACTGATTAATGTTATCGTAGTGAACTTATTTACGAAGGTTGCACTTGGAAATGACCAGGTAATCCACTTCCGGGAATGGACCCCTCGGGAGTCCAGGATCGCTTATCCAAATTCAGGAGCTCGGCGTATATACGCGCCGTACGTGGAGAAACCTATTAATAAGGTATGGGGGATAACAGGCGACAGTGTCTACAGTAGCTTTCAGCTGCCGAAGGGCCGTCACTACCGCTTGTCAGATGAGGGCCAGCTGGGATGATAGCATCCCGGAAATGAGGAAGGTACTTTTGTAAGCATGATGCCTCGTCAGATACCTATGAGACACTTCATTCGCGAGCTCCAGCTGTTTTCTTTCCTAACCCCAAAAAACTCAAGCAAGCTTATTCCTTCATCCTATTTCCCATCTTCACAATTCCACACAACCCCCAATTGCTGCAAATTTTTGCGGCCTTCAATCCCCACAGATCACAAAACACACAGCTTGTTTTCCTTCTCTGGTCCGTTTCCAGATTCGTCTGTGCTATCGCCCGTTGAAATAACCTTATTCTTTTCGCGGAAAAGGAATTTATCCAGTCTAGAATCCCCCCGTTCATTTCAGAATTCATATTTCGTGATACGCGAAGAACGCAGCTACGTACCCGTCACTCTCACTTCAGCAAGTGACGATATACGTGTATCTTCAAAATCATCTAGCAACCTTGTCAACGTTGTTTCGATACTGCCCATCTCGCCCCCCATTCTTGCGGTCGCCCCATAATTATAGCCAGGACCGTTTCGGATCTCGACGCCATCGGTTGCCGCTCTGTCTGAAGGTATTGTCCAACAGAGTCACTTCGAGAATCTCTAGCTCTCCTCCGCGGCATCACCGCTAGGTCGTCGCAAACCACCAAGTTGGCGGGCCTCACTAGCGTTCAGTTCTATTTCTCTCGCCTGCTTCTCGGCCCTGACTTCTGGGTCTACAGCGGCGTCGACAAGAAGCCCCCATAACTGGACCGTCGCTCCTTGCTGTTTTGACATCCAGCAGCTTTCGTATCAGCATCCCTTTCTACCGAGCTCAATCACGCCTGAATTTGAGTTGGGCTTCATCCACGCGCCACACTGAGCTGCTCGTCGGATAATTTTCCTGCAGTCGGCGTGCTGCCACGCCTGCTGCTTCTTCTCGGATGACTTCCGACTGGCCGTCTCCGTCCAGCATGCGCGCCGTCCCTTAGTCGTAACGCGGGTGGCCTTTTCCGCGTGCCGTACATTGCATCGATCAAACCATCGAAATTATCAGTGCTGGTGGCGTCTCTTCATCAGTGCTCCTCACTATTCATATATAGACCGCCAACGCCAAGATGTCCGATCACGACGAAATTGCCTCTAACAGGGGGTACAATACCCCCGTGCCCGAATTGGATGACCACCGCCATCAGATCTCTACGCAGCGGCCCGACCGCCCGCGCCGTGGAACCGTCGACACTCTATACGGCTCGCGCCAGCATTTAGACCACCAAGCTAGCTACCCGCCCGTCGAGATTAGGGTCAGAGATTTTGAGGAAGCTATTGTCGACGAGGACGACGGGGCTTTGTCTCCAACCATTTCACACACTCGCCGTCCAACTTTCAATTCAAGTAACGAGCGTGACATCTCTCCACCTAACTCTGTCAAGGCTTTTGCCGAAGCCCGCCGTCGCGAGCGTGCTTTATCGATTTCAGACCCGCGGGGTGATAGACAGGAAGACCCTCATGGTCTATGTCGTACTTGCTCGACAGATAGCCACCACAGCATCCGCAGCCACAATAGTCATCGTACTGCGCGCAGTCGCCCTGCTACGTTCGCTGCCGATGACACGGCAAGTCTGGGGACAAACAAGACTGCTGAAGAGGATGTCTGTTTCCCATTGCAAGATGAGCAGCATCGAGACAGGCTCTATATCGACTTCGACTTCTTGGAGAATTTTGTGGCGTCAGAAAACGCAGCACGCAGAGCCAGTCTCGAAGCCCAGAAGGCCCCCAAGGTATTCACAAACCAGCAGCCCAACTATTCGACCTTGCTCAACAGCTCCTCCATGGTCACGACTAATGGGGACTTCATCGATGTGCCCTCGGGTTCCCCAGTAATTGATGAGAAGTCGCCGCAAATGGTTAACAATGCGCGATCAAGCATCGCCGAGAAAGAACCCGTCGACCCCAACCGATTCAGCTTCTTCTCGTCTGCCTGGGAATCCACCATACATGCGGCTGAGTTCGGTGATCTCGTCCTTCCCGGTGAGAGTCTGCGGGGCCTGTTTTCATTCCCCGCTGGCGAGCCTGACGGAGTGTGGTGGTTGAATATCAATAGCCCAACTGAGGAAGAGGTTCGTGCTCTCTGCAAGGCCTTCGGTGTACATCCTTTAACAATTGAGGATATCACCACTCAGGAGGCGCGTGAGAAAATTGAACTTTTCTCGTCCTACTATTTCGCCAGTTTCCGATCATTTAGTGTCGTCCAGGAGGAACACGGCGTTGACTACGAACCCTTCAATATCTACGTAGTTGTGTTCCGAGAGGGTACGCTGAGCTTTAGCTTTGAGCCGAACAGCCATGCCTCCCAGGTCCGAAAGAGGATTGCTATGCTGAAAGACTACGTCGCGCTCAGTAGCGATTGGATTTGCTATGCCTTGATGTAAGTATTTGCCCTCTATGTGGGGCTGCGCTGGATATTGCTAATAAGCCTTACTAGCGATAATATTGTTGATTCGTTCGCGAAGCCTATACACAGGATTGAGCTTGAGACCGAAGGCATCGAGGACTCTGTCTTCGTTGCCCGGGCAGATGACATGCACACATTCCTCCAGAGGATCGGAGCTGTCCGGAAAAATACCCTCGGGCTCATGCGCATCCTTGGCGGCAAGGCCGATGTGCTGAAGGGCTTCACCAAGCGTTGCAACGAAAACTACAAGGTCACCCCTCGGATGGACATTGGAATGTATCTGGGTGACATTCAGGACCATGTTGTGACGATGATGACGAACCTCACGCACTTCGAAAAGATTCTGTCTCGTGCTCATGGCAACTATCTCGCCCAGCTGACCATTGACAGCATCGCTCAGGGGACGAAGACCAACGAAGGATTAACCAAGATCACCTTCCTGGCCTCCATTATCGTTCCACTCAACGTGATCACCGGCTTGTTTGGAATGAACGTCCACGTTCCTTTCCAGGGTGCCGAAGACTCGCTTGTTCCGTTCTTCGTCATATTCGCGTCCTTGGTCACCTTTTCAGTGGTCGCATTGGTCATTGCGCGGCGGATGAAGTACCTCTAGCACATGTACCTCGGTATCGGGATTACTAGAGGGTTCTGACTTTTGTAGAGCAGCTAGATATGGCTTCCCACTGCCCTTGTAGTTAGAAGTAGGTTTGGAACGGGAGGTCTTGACGCAACATCGGGACCAAGCGCAGGCGGAATTCTAGGGAGATCATCATGATGGTTTCCATTGAAAAGAAGTGTACCTAGATGGAGTGTCAGCTTGATATCAAACGATTCGTAGACAACATCCGCGATGCGGACAAATCACACAACATATCAATGACCAATATACACGACCACATTCCGTGTCCAGTCGTCATATGTTGAGGGCTCTCAGTCAGATGCTGGCCCTAATCCCATATCCTAATGCATTCGACCTCACATCTCACGCTCGTTACAAGTTGTCTGTGTCTAACCTATAAGTCGACAATCCAAGTCGACGGGCCGCACCTTTCACGGACCACCATTTCCCCATACGAATTGCCAAACTACTATATTATCAGCAACAGTTTGAAATTCTAATAAAAATCGGAGTTAACATTATTATTGGCTTTAAGTTTTTGGAAAAATAAATATTGTATTTAAAAAGAAGGCATAAGTACGGACTATGTCTTTTATTCTTCATATGTGAAGTTTATTGTAAATAATATTCCATATAAAGCTTTATTCGTAGCCTTAATTAATATTTCGTCGGTCCCCTTTTGGGTCATATTTTATAATCATTTATAGATATGCGATTTTGTTAAATCTATATCGGAGATGGTGGCCCCTAAAGGGGGCGGCTTGTAAACTGGGGTGTTGACTTATACTCATGAGTCTACGTAGCCACAGCCAGCCGAGCAGAAATCGTTCATTACTACTCGTGGGCCACACAGGGGGAAAGGGGCCATCATTCTCATTTGGACCATCAGGAAAGCCCGCATGATGTCCTCACATATGTAACTACCCCTATAACTCATCGTCCAGTTATGTTATGGACTCGGAGCAAAACCCAAAACTCCATGCAAAGTCAAAATCTCATATCTAGCATTAAAGTAATAGCAAGCTCTATGACACATTTATATATGTACGGTCCTTCCAGCTATACCTAAATCCTTATAGCACTACCGCGCTTCAGGCTGATTCTCCACTAGCTTCCGAATAAATGACACAGCAGGGGAGAAAACTCAGTCGAGCATCCCTATTGATCCGACATCAGACTCTGATTTAAGCCCCCCGCGTAATGGCTGGACATAGCTTTCCCCTCCCGCCCCTGGCGCTCACATTTCAACCGGCGTAGGTGTGGTTGTCTTGAATTTCTTCATCTCGTCGTCACGTCCCATGTAGCTGTGGTACCATGTCGGCTCGCCATGGTGGAAGCGGCAGCTTTTTGAAACGTTCCTCGTCCGTGCGTAGTTCCAGTAGTCGCAGTCTTTGTCCCTTGTTTTATACGTGTGCATGCAGTCTAGGCAGAGCCCCTCGAAATTATTTCGCACACCGTCTATTCCTTCTCTGACCTGACCCTCGAGGATTCCCGCTGTCTGGATGGCATTCCCTTGGCGGCAGGGGTAGCAGATCCATGAAGCGTGTCTTGCATCGGGATTGAGTTCTATAATCTCCAGACTGATGTTTTCGGCATCACCGAGAAGCCTGTCGACGGATTTATGGCGGTTCTCGCCGTAGTTGACAGGAAAGCTACCAGTCCCGTCCAGCCCTACAAAATACCGATATACCATGACATCACGACACTTTCTATCGTCACAGTTGATGTGGGATCCTGGGGATCGGTAGAGTTCTCGATGGGTTTGGGTTCTCAAGTTACTGCTTGCTGAATATATTCCGCCTGTAACAGCGTTAGCGAACAACCCTCAGGGAAGTATGTATATTCGGAGAATCAGGGCCAGATGTCTCCAACATAGGGAGATTAGGTTCGGTCGACATATTATGGTGACCTTCATGCAGAGTTCAAAGGAGTGGGCGTGTTAGTCACTCAAGATTGGGCCTGGAATGTCCTGGATATCCATACCGGCCACTCCGCGAGGAGTCAGATCGCCGATGTAGCGGACTGGGGCGTAGGCTCGCCCTTTTGTAACGTCGCGGAAAATGACGGCACAGTCAAACCAGTAAGCTGGGACCAGGAGAAGTTCCCGAGTCGGCATACTACGGTGAGCATGCTCTGACGGTACGCAGTGATCATACCACATCTGAAACCACTCTCGTAACATTGACAGATCTTTAGCTGGTCGCAATTGGTTCTCTCCGTTGTTGAGCTGGGCGTTTTGCTTTCTGGTCTTGAGATAGATCTGTCCGAATTTAATGACATGGAAGACGTCTGTGATGTCGAATTCTTGAAGCGCCCACGAGTCCAGGCCAGTTGTGCTGTGAAATGTTTGAAGCCACAGCCTGGCTGCTTTGAGGGTCTCTCCTTGAATTACTACGTGGTCGTAGACATGCGATGCATCAGTCTTGGATAGATCGATGTATTGAGCCGTCCTGCTCTTGGAAACTTGAAAAGTTGCGGATGTACGAACGTGTTGGTCGCCTGCGGCATCCGGTGACTGATGACCACCCTCGATGACCTCCACGGTGAGATCACTATCCGAGCCAAGAACCTCGCCGGCGGTGCGCATCCTGAAATTCTGGTGGTACAAACCACAAAATGATTACTGTAGCCGAGTAACAACAGGTGACCGTGTCGCCAACGATCGAGCTCTTATCAAGAGCGTCATTGATCACGTATGGTAGTCGAGGTCTCGAAGGCTGCCTCCGTCTCCAAATTCGGTAATAGAACAGTAGAATGAGGTCTGCGTCCCAAAGGTTGCAATACGATCTGAGGGCCCTGATAGCTCTTTGTCCAGATGGGAAGCGCCGTGATTTCTCTGTGGATAAATCTGCAAGATACACCCTCGATCTGATAGAATACAAGAAGAAATAAAAATGGATTTAAACGCACCACATGAAAAGTACGGTGGAGAGACCACGTCTATGATTATATCGGAGGACCAATTTAGCTGTAGTAGGCGGACATTGCTGGACGATATGGAACAAGGGTGTGAGCAGGAAGGAACCTAATATTTGAAAGTTAATCTTGTAATAAAATCCACCTGCCCCTTCCTTTCCGAACTTCGAATCACGTAAGGGCAGGCACGAAGTGCATCTAAATGGCCACGTGCCGCGTAGGTGCTCTATATGTATCTACATGCATATATGCTAATGTAAGTAGGTACCTCACATTATAAGCTGACCCGGAGATCCTGGCTGTATGAGGAGTTGTATACTATACGCCCTTCCAACTTATCCCCCCTTTTCTTTCCATGACGCAGACTCACATTGTTTTCATTTAATCCCTGCTCTTTTATAAGACATACTCATATATGAAGGGCGAAATCAGATAGAGCGGGGTGAAACTAGCAGGGAGAATAAGTTCGTGCAGTCCCCTCGATTCGTAAGGATGGAGGTAACAGAATATGATACCGTGTTCCCTTCTGGAAGACCATCGGGCTCAATGATCTATGTCCCTACCCAGCTAACTGGGGGTCGGAGCATGTTCACATATTATCAGCTTTATTTAAGCTGCAGCCGTTCTGGCGAGCTGGTCCTTGATGACGAAATGCTGGGTCTGTTACCCTAGATGACAACACGGCTCAAAGTTACATGTAATCCGTGAACTAGGGAGTAGTCTTCGATGCAAAATAGATGATCACCTCACTTTTACCTGCCTTTCCGACCACGAGACGTACCTTAAGACCACACCAAGGCTTATGTTCTCATCTGCATCTTTTTCGACTTACCTGACCATAGAAAATATTCTTCGTATTTAAGTAGTGTTTAAGTACGATAACGCCCGAGTTGGGTAGATATAGACTTGAGATTAGGGAATATGGATTGGGATCAGGTCGGGTTAGGCTAGGATGTAGACTACGAACCCAAGTAATCCCCGTTGTTGCTGGTAGCTGTGTTGGGCAAGGAACTCAGCTGGACTTTACTCTGGTATGGGGAAATCAAACGATGCAGTGCCTATATAGACTGAGTTGGTGAGCGCTTTCCCGGATAAACCATGGTGTTCTAAGAGCATCAAGCAGCTAAGGTCACGAGGACTTATGACATGTCGATGAGTATTAACGAAATTCTAGACTTCGAAGGCACAGTTTCATTCAGATCCGAGACCAGGTAGGACGTCGCTCTCTCCATCGGAACTTGTGAGTACATCTTATACCAGCAAAGGTCCCCTTCACATGGAATGGAGTAAATATAAGGTAACAGGTTTCCGAGAAACTGGGGAGTAGTAGGCCTTGAGCCGACTAGAACCCCTTTGGATTAATGCAACGGGTTGCAACTTGCAGTGACATAAATGGACAGAATGGCTCTGTGGCTATACCTACCTGGAGTCCAAGACCTCCAACAAACATTACGAATAGACGCTTCCCCACAACGGTAAGGGGCCTGGGGATTACTGAGGAAGAAGCTCGCAGCACAGCCGTCAGTGTACGTCTTGACGTTGTAGCTTTTGTGGCGGTGCCTCACAGCCTGTGGCTGAAGCTCGTAGTGCATTGACCAGCAACACTCGTGATTTAAGTACTAGCTAGATGTAGGTAGCTTGCGCTATATGCCTATATATTGTATGTACATAGAATCCTACCTACTTGCTTTATGTAGCTATGCCGCAGGTAGGCTGGTATGTACATCCCTTAGGCGCCTAGGTACCTACCCGAGCTGACCCTCTCCATGTAAGTTAGGTCGCAGAGCTTCGTAACTCCCGGCAGCCTTGGTCCCCCGTATGCTTCTGACGAAATAAACCCGACGCGGCCAATCTCAACTCCCCTTGAACCCCTCGACCACCCCATTTTCAAAGCATCATCTCACATATCTGGCGCACGACTGATCGACAAATTCCTCACGAAATGGCGTCAGGATATGACAGAGCTCTTTCCGGTAAGTTTACCTTGTGGTGGACTGTTTTTCGGCGATAGCCATTGCTAACTGTCCATGCTCGCAGTATTCAGGTTCGTGCTATGTCTTGTTTTTTCCCACGAAGAGATACAGACAAACGCATGTGCATCATTCTAACGAGCAATATACAGTCCGGATGGACACGTTTTCCAGGTCGAATATGCAGGCGAGGCAGTCAAGCGAGGTATAAACTTGTCAGTTCTGGGGCGCATCCAAACGGGGCTAACGCGCTGCTTAGGAACCTGCGCTGTTGGTGTGAAGGGCAAAGACATTGTCGTCCTCGGATGCGAGAAGAGGTCGGCCATGAAGCTCCAGGATACCCGAATTACCCCGTCCAAGATCGGCTTAATCGACACGCACGTATGCCTCGCCTTTGCAGGCCTGAACGCCGACGCCCGAATTCTGGTTGACAAGGCACGTCTGGAAGCACAGTCGCACCGCCTCACTGTTGAAGACCCTGTATCCATCGAATACATCACCAAATACGTGGCCGGCGTGCAGCAGCGGTATACGCAGAGTGGTGGTGTCCGGCCCTTTGGCATTAGCACCATGATTGTCGGCTTCGACAAGGGAAGCAAAGTCCCGAGGCTGTATCAGACTGAGCCGAGTGGCATCTACTCCGCGTGGTAAGTCTAGACTGAGGAACCGTCGGTGATGGGATTACGTGAGTGGAACTGACTGTTAGTAGGAAGGCCAATGCCATCGGTCGATCCAGCAAGACAGTCCGGGAGTTTCTGGAGCGTAACTACAAGGAGGACATGGACCGCGAGGCGACCATTCGATTAGCCATCAAATCCTTGCTAGAGGTTGTGCAGACAGGAGCGAAGAACATCGAGATCGCCATCATGGCGCCGGGCAAGACGATCGAGATGTTGCCGGTCGAGGACATCGAGGGCTACGTCAAGAATATTGAGCAGGAGAAGCAGGAGGAGGCTGCCAAGAAGAAGACGGGTCGGACGCCAGGAACCGGTACTGCGGCCATCTTGACGAGAGAGCGCGAAGGAGGCACGGATGATGCATAGACAGGCGTTCCCTTATGTTTAGGGTTCCTGCGATGGGGCCTACATGAGGGTAATGGCGTCACACTCGGGGAATTTGTACAGTATCCGTCCACGATGTAGGCATGAACTCCTGATGTTTGTAGGCGTCTGCCTGTCATTTTTTTTTTTTTTTTTTTTTTTGGTATCTCGGTGTCTAAAAGTGGTATCATGTGAAATGCTTTGTTTCGGTCCAAGTCTCTGCCGCCTTGCTATAAGCCGCCTCAGGGTGGGCGCGCTCTGTCGCTACACCCCCTTGCTTTCCAAGGCTAACTCTCCCACCGCTTCGCTTCAGCCCAGTTTGTCGGCGTCCGGCTGGATATCGAACATGGGCCTCTGGCGCTCCTGCCTGACGCGGTCGTCCTTGAGCATCTTGTTGTTCATTCTCGCGTCGTCGCCCTCGATGGTCAGGGCGGGCTTGGGTATAGCGGCGTCGACGACGAAGTGGTTGTCGCAGTGCGGGCAGTACTCGTCGGCCTCCTCGAACTCCTGGGCGTCTTTGCGGAAGCACTTCTTGCACTTCTTGCATGCGAAGGTCATCTCGAACGTCCGCAGCAGCTCATGCGATTCTTGTTCCTGGTGGCACTCGGCGCAGTCGAACCACTTCCGGCCTGTCGCCACGCAGAGGGTTTGGTTAGCTAGCTTTCTTCTGTCCGCGTTTGCGTTTGCGTCTGGGGGGAGGCTGGTTCGGAAGAGGCGGGAGAGAGGGGTGATCTCTATAGAGGAGCCGCAGGGGGCCCGGAGAGGTTATCGAAGGCGGAAGAGCTTACAGCATGGCGACCGGATGGAGACTTGGGCGTTAAGGATGTGCTTGCTTGAGGCGGGTGGTCAACCTAACATCCAGGATAGATATGGCAGAATATGACGTGGTGCGGCCTGTTTACTCACCACATGTCGGTATTGTAAGGCAAATAAACCCTGGAAACCCGCGCACGCTTGAACAATCAAGTCTCTATATCGCTACTCCTTTTGCCGTCTCGCGAGGTAGCGCAGGTTGAGCTCTTACGTAGGGGAGGCCCGGTATAAAGTATGGACTTTACCGTCCTGTAGGTACAATATTTACTACTAACCTACTAATGTATGGCGACTGGAAAGTTTTAGAACAGCAGCCGTAAACAGCTCCATTTGTAGTGGGGTGGAGTCCATAGTGCGGGGCGGCCTACGTACCTAGGTACGTAGGCGGGGGCGCTGGCTAAGCACTAGCTCATCTTGTTGGTCTGAACCTCATCACGACATCCCGTCACGTCTACCCGGGCAGCCAGGTGCATACCTAGGTAGTCGAGTCTCCGGTCGTCGACCTGGATCAGATAAAGTTTCCAGTTATATGTGCAAATCCAATTGTTGACCATATTGAAGCTCGCTTGTCAGTAAAACAAAGGAAGCTATATACCAAAATAGGTACAAAAAAGGGAGAATATCTAAGCAAGTGCCAGTCGGCATTCAGCGTCCCCCCTTAATACACCAGCCTTTTACTGTTCGATAACACTATTATTGATCGGCAAATTAACACTACTTCACGTCGGAATAGGTGTCAATACCATAGAGAATTTACTACGTATTTCCTTCTAACACCTCCTAACATCTGATGATGGTTAGATACTCGAGCAGCGTTGGTGAAGGCCAGCCTCACCCGCGCGCGAGCAGTTAGACCGAGGGCGTGGAATAAGGAAGAACAAAGGCGGCAAACACAGGGTCAGTTTTAGGCGTGTGGAAGGCAGACGTCACTGATTAACGAAGGAAGCAGAAACATTGCCCTGCCGAGGCCTACAGTACGTTCTATTGCTTCATCTTCTGCTGACCAGTGCGAGAGTTGCCTCCCGCCGAGGCTGCGCTATGATAGCTTATCCATGCACATACGTCCTGCCGAACTCTGTCCAATATTTCTCAGCCGCCATATGAATGCACCAGCTCATTCACATAGGACATCGATTCTGAACCTACACGTATGGCTGTTACTATAGATGTACACGGCTAAAATAATGAGGGCCAAAAGGCACTCATCCGTCTCATCTGTCCCTTAGCAGACTTCAGCAAACCGCATCTTCGTATCGCATTTTGGGTAGCGGGGCAGGGCTTGATCCCCGAACGGCGGCATTCAAAGGCCCCCTCCTATTTTAGCTCGATCGGCATACTCGTTTGCGGGCACTGCCGGAAGCAATCCCCCTCTGAATTCAACGGGGCGGGAGTAGGTATGCAAAACATGTTTGTCCTTTCCAGCGGCCAGGAGATATTTACTGTTTAACCAACATGGGTAAATGATGGATTCCGAGGGAGGTAGAAAGGCGCCGGTTATGATTGTAGCTAAAAAGGGCTTTGAATTGCACAGGGAGTACGCAGGCAGTGCGTACCTCAGATGTGCTTGAGCTATCGAATAATGCCTTTGTGTTTCTTATTCGCTGTTCCGACCGAAGGTACACCAAGCTGACCTGCCGGATTTCGAGATTGTACACCATCTACTCCATCACCTGACATCGACAGGTCATTGTGCAGACAAGACATGAGAACATTCCAAGAAAAGAAGGTAGGACGAGGAGAAGAGGCAAATCGTATTACGGACGCTGAACTATTTCCCAACAATCACCGTACGCCTCTCCGAATCAAGGTATGTCGTAGTCGGTCGTGCTCCCGTATTGATATCATCATTCGCTTATGTGTACCCAGGCTCGAACTCCGCAAAGATAATGTCCGTAGCTCCATCAGTCCATATCCTTCTCAGACTGCTCGCCCTTCGACCTCCCTCAATGAATATAGAATATCTGAGATCAAATCTGTGTCGCTTCCATTCGAAACCCTCGTGGATGGCGACCCAAGAGGAAACGAGACTCTCTTAGTGGGACTTGAAGCAGTTGAATTTGCCGAAGCTGAAACGCCAAGGCCCGCGATGTACACCGCCACGACCTATGTGAATGTTCGTACCGAAGTGACGGCCGCCAATGGGCTTAGAATAGAAGAAAGGCATTGTTGGTGATAGCCGTGAGGTGTAGACTACTCTCAGCGTGAAAGAGAGATGACTTTGATATTGCTGGATTCGAAGGAAAAAAGTCAGTATATTGTACGGTACAGAGACTGCGACAGCAATCGTGCGTCCTTAGAGATGTGCTACTCACTTGGTACTCCAGATGCTCTAGAGAACAGTATGTGGGTAGGTAGTAGAGGCTCTGTGTGCACGCGAATAATTCGTGCGGTTTCCAGGATTAAGTAAGGAGGAAGGGAGTGGCGAAAAAAGACGAAGGTTGGTTTTATACCTAGGTGTAATGTTATATTGACGTGGCTAAGCTACGGGAGCTTAAAACACTAGGTACCTACCAAGAAGTAGATGCCTCAGAAAGACCAGATTGAATGGAATTCTTAATGCGCCCGTTTGCAGTTCCAATGTCACACACGATATGCACATGACGTATTTGCCCACGCGTGTCCGCGCATATTATTGTGGCGCAGGAACGCCACCGCATCTCCAAGGGTCTCCCCGTTTGGCTCCAATACCAAGTCATTCCTAGTTCCGTAACAGGTGCCACATCACTACTCAGGACGTGCGTACTATACATATTGAACCTTTAGACTTAGGAGAGGGGAAGAAGTGTGTATCAAGTCGTCAAAGAGAGACTAGATGCATTTGCACAAGTGAGCTACGGATAGGTATTGGCGAGGATTAACGTATCTCGCCAAAGCTCAAGCAGACGGCTCCTCTAAATAATTACCCAATCTCTTGATGACTGTTATCAGTGGTCTCCAAACTTCGCCTCTGGGATCAATATAATAACTCTAGCACTCGCAGGGCCAAGCTTCGATAACAATCACTGCTGATGCAGCCAAGCCCTGCCTGTCTGTGTACTATAGTAGGTAGTATTTGGCTGCTAGTCCGGTCTTGGCATCTCTCTAACCCAAGGGCGCAGGACGACATTCGCTACTCTAGCTCTAGTGTTGTAGTTCGATATGACTTCAAACACACAGAAGACAGCATTTGGCCGGCGGTGTGCTTGGTATTCAGCGGAAGGTCCACATATGCCGAGCAAACAAGATATCCCGTCTACCGATCAGGCCTCTTCTTCACTTCGGCATGCAGCTGTTCCTGCATTTCTTGACTGAGCGTAGCCCTGAGCATGGGTATATAGCCGGAATGCCGGATAGCTAATTGTCAGTCGATGTCTCTGTACCTACGGCGGTCACGCGAAGCACAGCAGCCCAAAGAACAGCGATATCAGGGGTCCGCATTCCCCGTACGAGCAGCCGGAGTGGCAGTGACACCTGTCTATTGATGTATCCTTGTTGCATAAACAGGAATTGGATAAAGAGACAAGCTTTGCGGCGATCTGCGCTCTCCTGCGTACCCGCTGCCGGTAAAGTTATTTGGGGCGGGTGGGGGGCTGGTAGACGGAAATTAATATCGACCTCGAGTTTGGTTATGTCGGTTGTCTTTCACGCAACATGTTACCAGCTTCTTCTACGGGGGGCGGCCTCGCTCCTACTAAGCTATACCAGAGGGTGAGTAGTATTTAGTTATGCCTAATAATATTTACAAACAAGTCGCCGCCGTCAGGGCCGATGTAACTGCTCGCGACTGCCTGTATCCAGTATGGAATCATTCGGCGAGACTGTTCCCATCCGGCAATTAGGTTGATGATGTAAGATAAATTAGGTACCGAGAATGGATGATCTAGAGGCTGGTGTGGCATTGGTAAGCCTTGATCTTGCTATGCGTCGATTGAGTTCGTGTCTGTGGCCTGTGTCTCAATGCTGTGGCTTGTAAATTCAGGGGAAGTAAGAAAATAGGGTAGTTCGATGCAATCGAGGATGACTACTATGGCAGTGGGCATAGAGCTATACACAACGTCGCTTCCGCTCACCCAACACCGGTTAGACATTAAAAGTTGTTGTCTTGCCATTGCTAGGCGCCGTAGACTCTCTTTATACTACTATCGTTAACATCACCTAAAGGACGGTTTCAAGGTCGACCCATCGGATGGGTTGAGGTTTAACGTTGCTGAATTCCACGGCCTTTAAGAAGATTGGGCTCTGGAAGCTGCAAGCAATGCCGGCTCAAATGCTTCCACGAACGCTACGCAGTCCTCGAAAGTGTTATACAGTGGCGCCGGAGCTACGCGGATGACGTTCGGCTTTCTTTCATCTACAATAACGCCGCGTTCCGTGAGCTCCTCCATCACCCTTTGCAGCAGCCCGTCTGCTAGTAGTAGACTTAGCTGAGCGCCGCGTTGCTCCGGGTCTTTTGGCGTGATGCTCCTGAAAAGACTCCTCGCTGCTTCCGGCATCTTTGAAAGACACGACTCCAAAAAAGCAGTCAGCTTCTTAGACTTCTCCCGCAGGGCCGACATCCCGCCTGACAACTCGAAGACCTCCAGTGACGCACCGAGGCTCGTGATGTCAAGGATGCTAGGATTGCTCAACTGAAACCCGGCGGCGCCTTGGACCGGATGGAACTTAGTCTCCATCTGGAACCGTGTCCCCTTGTCGTTCCCCCACCAGCCTGATAGACGCTTGCCATAACCAGGCTCGGGCTCTTCATCAGATATCAATGTGGTCACCAAGCTGTTCCGTGAATTGATGAACATCCCCCCAATGCATCCCGGACCGCTGTTGAGATACTTGTATGTGCACCAGGCTGCCGCGTCTACATCCCAGTCATGGAGAGAGAGGGGAACGTTGCCAACCGCGTGAGCCAGATCCCATATTACAAAGATGCCGCGGCCACGAGCAAAGGCCGTGATAGTAGGAATGTCAAATAGCTGGCCAGTGTAGTACTGGATTCCCGGCAGCAGGAGAAGCGCTGTATCAGACGCGTGTTTCGCAATCACAGATTGAATGTCCTCGGCACTAATCAACGGATCTTCCGATGAAGCTGGCTCTATTGTCACCATGGACGTCCTCGGGTCAAGCCCATGGTGATAAACCTGGCTTAGAACGGCGAACTGTGCAAGGTCAGCTGAACCATATCCACAATGTCTCGACGGGCAGCTAACATGGTCGCTTGGGAACGCTTTGCCTTCCAGGATGATCTTATGCCGTCCATTTATATTGGGTCGGTAGAATGCAGTCATCAGAAGGTGCAGGTTTGCTGTTAAGGTCTGCTGTACTGCTACTTCCGATTCATCTGCTCCCACCAACGGAGCCAACAGTTTGGCAGCCCTTGCATCGGCATCAAGCCACGTGGGCAGTGGGGAGTCATCCAACGGCTTAAAGTGACCTTGTACTCCTTGGGTTCCCCACGTGTCAAGATATTGCCCGATGCGTTCTGCTGTTCTTTTCGGTTGTAGCCCCAGCGAATTTCCACACAGGTACGTGCACGGCTGTGTCTCATTGTCAAGGCCCGGGTGATTATCATCTAGGAGACTTCAACTAAGGCTCAGCACGCAGTGATCAGGATACAAGCTCACCTTGGCGGCACAGCGTCTTGCGCCTTATGTCAGCCTTAGTTGGTATCCGAAATTCATCGCGGGTGGCTCGTAATTTATCTTCGGCGTCTAAGACTAGAGCCTGGCCCCGGAGGTCTGAATAAAGGGGCTTTGTGACCAAGCCACTCATTGTATACTGTCGAGGTTTTAACGATTCCCAGGATCAGGTCAAGTACGGTCTGGGATTCTCAAGGCGAAATCTCGGTTTCTCTTCCTAGCAAATTCGACTTCGACAATGAAAATCCTGCTGTCGGAATAAATCCCCTACCTAGGAACCAGTCGTTGTCAAGAGGAGGCTGCCTATGGGCGTTAGTGTACATACTTCCCCCGCAATGCGGATGACCTCAGGTTCTCCAGCTCTGGTCGGTGGGTTTCTGGCCGTGGGTCTCGCCGGCTACATGCGGCTGTTACGCCCTCGCTAGGTACCTTTCACCTACAGTACGGTACTAGCATAATTAGTAGCGCTACCGCAGGCCCAACTGTTGCGCTTGTTAGTCTCAGCTCCGGCCCAGAGCCTCATCGGCGGCTCGATCTGCTATATCCCGTCCAACGAGTACAACGACTCTACCAGCAAAAGGCAAGACAGGGAAGAAAAGAAAGGAAGGAAATCCCGAAATTCTTACTGATCCTGCACTAAAACACCACGCGAAACATGCACACCTTGAGACTTATTCGGGTACCAAGCTGCGGGATCCTGCGCGGTTGTGTAGCAAAGGATTCATCCTCGAACCAGAAAATTACCTGTGAATGCGGGCTTGGATATAAGGATTCGGGGTGCTCAACATGACATCGGTGGGCTGCATGTCTAATTCATTTATTTATCCCACGGCCCACTGCGGCGAAATACCTGCCCACCGCGGTACCGCTTGAAAAGGAACCATAGAATCGTCAAGCGATAGTCAACTGAATCTACAAATTAGACGGCTGGTCTACACCTTTGGTAGGTGACGTTTGATGACATGCAGCAGTTTACTTGCAGAAGATCGACGGATGACTCGGCAAAAGCGGCAGTGCTAGGCACAAAATTTAACTGCGACAGTGAACTTGGAAGATGAGCCAGATGGTCATGGGCGACCGGCTATTTCGGACATAGACACTAGTTAGCTATTGGATGGCGTTTGTGAAGATCTATTCGCGGACTCAATAACGTGTAGAGACGTCACAACTTGTCAGTTACGTCCTCGACAGCTTTGTTATCCGCATTGTATTCGACCATATGTCTGCTAAACGCGCCCCGGGCACCAGCACCAACCAGGCCGCTATCAAGACATGAAATATAAGGATCCGGTATACGCGTTACTGAATAGTTCATATACGACGATGATTACCGATAATGGTTGCAAGGTAAAACTGATAGGGTTGTCAGCTATTCCCGTGGCCGAATCTACCTCAGGCAGAGAGGCCCCTGGTGTATGAAGAGGATGGAAGATAGAGCGTGAGACTGTTTAATTTCGTTAACGTTAGGCCTTGCTGCTGTACTTGGTAACAGGGTCCGGACGGTATGCAGATCAATTGCCTGCGATTTTTAGGGCTTGCTCGGTCTACGGAATTGAATGACCGAACCCCAATAAGATGGATGGAACTACCTCGAGATACCGAAGTCAACAACCTGGAACATCGGCCATGGACCACGGTAATAATGAGAGTTTCGGAAGGGGGCAGGGTACATGAGGTTTTTACACGCAATTGGTGACGTTTTCCTAGGCTCATATGTCGCAAACAATGACTGATGAAATTGCCATTCATCCAGTGAACTAGTGTAGACTTAGTAATAGGAAACCAAATGGGGAAATGTCTTTATGCCAACCTGCGAGCCCGCAGAGTAGCCAGCAAGGAAGCCCGTCATGAGGTCCCGTCCATGTCGTTAAACATGTCCGGCGTCAAACCGTTCTGGCCTCGTGGTGCTTTCGGGGTTTGTTAGACGCTGGGGATGCTGCATGATCAAGTAATCTGGGGGTAATGGAAACTGCCTAGAACATGCGTACCGGTCCGGCAAGACTCTGAATTCGCGGGGCTGTGGATCACGGCGACCGGCTGCGCCGGGCCTTACCGAGGGAGACTGGAATGCCCCTATTGAGAGGAGCCTGGGGAGGTCACAAGGGGTAACTAATCGATCCGACCAAGCGTCCGGCCAACGTAATAGACCGCGACGGGGTCCCGAACGACGTCTCGTGATAGTCTAATCCCTGGAACGTGGACATTGCTGGGCTCCCAACATTGGTTCGAAGAGATAATGGAGTTGCGCAAGAAAGCCACAGGCCTAGCCAGTTTTGTAATACGGATCCAGACGAAAAGAAAGAGGCGGTAAAGGTCGGAGATCACGATGCGCAAGCCCCCTTTCTTGCTGATATTGTACGTACGGGCATCGCACTGCGTGCTTCGAAAGGGATTCAACTTCCCAGGTAGGCAGTGTCGTCCTCGCAAGACTCGTATATCTTACGTGTAGCCGCTTATACGTAGGTACAACGTAGGCACAACATAGATACAAAATAGGTAGGTGTGTGCAGGTGTCTAGTACGTATTAAGAAGAATTCTATTAATAAAAAGTGATATCCCTGTGCCCAATGCTATGAATGAGTGGACAGAGGAGGGTCGTAATCCTCAATTACCATCAGTCCGTATGTACCTATTCAACCCTCTCTACATGTGTTTCAACTGAAGTTACTACTTCGTAGTCTTACGCAGTGGAAATCAATCAATGTTGGCGGGGCTGCACTCCTGAGCCGAGCAGAACAAAATTTGTCAGATTTCAATACCTCAGTAATTAAACTAACCCCTAACTGTCTACCTCGCTCACGATTTATTCTGAGCACACATACGTACATAGGTGGCGGTAGAAGTAGCTCCAAGAGCCTCGAAGAGTCCGCCAGCCCACATAGCGGATTTAGTTCACCATGTGTACAAGACTGCGGGGATATACCAGATCCACTACCCACCGCTTCTCGAGTAAAAGTTATCTCATTACCTTGGGTGGTCTGCGCCATGGTCTCACCCAATTCCAGGTACGATTGCCAGGTACCGGATAGTTGGGCCAATGGCGATGCCGCCCGCAACCATTTGGAGTTAGCTGCAGGTCCCGGCGTAAGCATTTTTTCCACAGTAAACGTTCTTTGGCTTTGTCGTGATCGAACAAAATTTTTCGTTCTCGAATTTTACTTTCCCCCCTACTGCAATGTCCATCGTCCGTCTATCGTGGGTATCTTCAAAAAAGGAACCTTACGTATGTATCCTCAGGGGTGTGGTACTAAGAGTCATGTCTCTAGAGGTATCTAACTGTATGTCGGGTAACTCTAAGCATGGACGTTTTGCAACATGGTTCTCTTCTGTACCTATATAAAGTGTCAGTTAGGTCCGCCTTATGTGACGTTATGGATGTCTAGTTGCTTTTACATATCGTTCTTCCCCAGATTGCCAACGATTGGTGCTATCTTTCCCATACCAAAAAGGGTCCCCTTTCTTATCTCTTCGAAAAAGGCACCGACTTCTCTTTTCTCTTCGGCTCTGATACCTACCATCATTGCCATCATCTATTGGATTGACTTCCACGCAGCCAGCACGCAGGGCTGTGCATACTATGGATACGGCCAGAAGCTGACTTACACCCTACCTCTGCCCCCTGCACATATACCAAGTACCTAACTCTTGTTCTCCAACCTTGATTCTAATCTAATCAGGTGTTACTCGAGTCTTTACTTACTGGTTAAACTTCCTATGCGATAAAAGCCACGATCTTATATCCCACGTCTACTACACTTGAAGCAAGGTTCCTTGTCAGCCAATTCTCTTCTCTGGAACGTGGAACCCTTTTACTGGTCTCAGACAAACCCCGTGCTTAATAACTCGGTATACGAGGTATTACCCTAGCTCGTATTCTATTGTTGGGTTATCCCGTACAGTCTCAGTACGATATTTGGCTTGGGGTGCCCGTGACTTGTCTCGTCCATCCCAGAGTCATCCGTCGTGAGACTACTCCTTTCGATATCCGCCATTCTGGTGGTCTAAGTCTTAAATTGATTAGGGCTTGACCACTATCACTCGGTATGTAGTTCTCGTTCGTTGTGATTACTTTGTTTCTGCTACCTCCTTTACTATGAGCCCCTGAACAAGGCAGGGTGTTGAGAGGTTGGGCGGTGAGGGAAGCGCATCGTCAGAAGAATGGCGTGAGATAGTACCATCCATTCTCCGATATTGCACTGAGCTAGCTCACGCTCTGCCGAACGCCAATCGCCCTGGTGGACGCATATGGCGAACCTCTCTGTTTATCCCGGTGCCAGTTCTCTCGTCACAATGACACTGTACCGGTACTTGCCTGTGGAACTCTATATCATCCAGAGCGGAGTTCCAGTATCCTGTACAGTCGGTATTATATACCGCAGCACTTCGCTCCGTCCTACCTCGCGCATCCCGGCCTCCCCACTCCCCGTATATCACTCCATTCGCCCATTATATTCATCAGTTCGGTTCGCTGTGACTGGGTCTCTTATTCCCTCCCGTTTCCTGTCATCTCTTCCTGTTTCGACATCACATATCCAATGTCCCCTAGCGTACAATGGGTGTCTCCATGTTAACGCTTCAGACGACTGACCTGCCTTTGGATAAGTCTCCTGATTACACGGCGCTTCTAGAACCGGTTGGATCTTGTGATCCTGTTATCGACATCATGACTACTAACGGCACTGGGCCGGCCAACAAGCTGCTACATGGAATTAAGGATGATCCATCCCGCCATCCTTCTCCCCAGCCCACCCATTTCTCGGTTCCGCTCATAGCCAATGGCCATAATGGTCACCGGGTTCTACGCTCCGCGACGGTGGGCTATATCGCGCCGGAATTCAAGGGGCGTGCGGAGCAGATGGAGTCAGGTATGATTTCATAAACCCCTATATGGCTCCCAGTTACTGACACAGCATAGTCAAGGAGATTATCAGGAAGCAGGCCTGGATTCCTGAGTCACATATTGATGAACAGGTCCGCTGGTTCTACGATGAACTAGGTATCGATGATGTCTACTTCCAGATGGAAAAGGTAGACGCAATTGCGACCCATATCACTTCCATGTACGCCGCGAAGGTGGCTGCGTATGCCCGCGTCGACAAACGGGAAGAGATTCGACTGGACATGGAGGCCGCCGATCATGCCATCTACATTGATACGAGTATTCCTGGAGTCTCTGCTTTGAAAGGTCCCCGCTACGAGAATAGGCTTGAGGAGAAGTACTTAGACCATACTCACCCCAACAACAGATTCCGAGTCGAGACCTTCCGCTCCCCTGTGAGTCTGTCTGGCGACGATTCTACTTCGAAGACCTCATTGCGTTGCTACTTCGTGTACCAGTGCCAGTTCGTGGATGCGAACCCGGCGCCTGACGAGACACGCCTTGAGGTTATCAGTGACCGGATGTTCTTGACCAAGGCAACGAAAAACACAAAGCAGATATACGAGGACATCATTCGATTAGCGGTTGCTAGGACCGGGCCAGTCATTGAAGTTTTCGACATCGAAGGCTCCGAGGAGAAGCGTCTAGTGATAGCTTTCCATACTCGCACTGCCAGGGGCCTCTTCAGCGCCCTGAGTGACTTGTACCACTATTATGGCGTCACCAGTTCTAGGAAGTACGTGGAACAATTCTCCAACGGGATTACGGTGATGAGTATCTACCTAAAACCGGCTACGAACCTGGATGCCAATGTCATGCCGATTGAGCAATCTATTCACCAGATCACCAAAGAGATCTCCCTGCTGTACTGCATCCCACAAAACAAGCTTCATTCATTGTTCGCGTCTGGGGTACTGAGTCTGCAGGAGACTATCTACGGCCATTGCGTCTGGGTTTTCGTCCAACACTTCCTCAACCGCCTCGGGTCCGAGTACGCATCCCTGTCACAAGCACTGGACCAAAGGAACAACCAGCATGCCGAAATCCTGTCTAGACTCAAGCGCCGTCTCCGTACCGAGACCTTCACCCCCGACTATATTCATGAGATCATTACGAACCACCCCAGTCTAGTTCGTGCACTCTATGCTTCGTTCGCCAGTGTTCACCTAAGCGTCGGTCCCGGTTTCGAGAGACATGTTATTGCCCCTACCCCGGCGTCGGAGGTATTGTCCGACGCGAAGCTGAAGGATAAAATCACCCGAGAAGTGTCTAACGAGCACGAAGAGATGGTGATGACAGCCTTCCGCATTTTCAATAATGCCATCTTGAAGACAAACTACTTCACCCCGACGAAGGTAGCTCTCAGCTTCCGTCTTGACCCTTCTTTCCTGCCCGAGTTCGAATATCCCAGGCCTCTATACGGCATGTTCCTGGTTATCAGCGCAGAAGCCCGGGGTTTCCATCTACGGTTCAAGGACATTGCGCGGGGAGGCATCCGCATCGTTAAATCTCGCAGCAAGGAGGCCTACCAGATCAACGCGAGGAATCTGTTTGACGAGAACTACGGCCTCGCGAGTACCCAGCAACGGAAGAACAAAGATATCCCCGAAGGCGGCTCGAAGGGTGTCATTCTCCTCGATGCTAAACAACAAGATAAGGCCCAGGAAGCGTTTGAGAAGTACATTGATAGCATCTTGGACCTTCTCCTACCTGCCCAGACCCCAGGTATCAAGAACCCTATCGTCGACCTCTACCGCAAAGAAGAGATCATCTTCATGGGCCCTGACGAGAATACCGCTGATCTGGTGGACTGGGCCACTGAGCATGCTCGTGCTCGTGGCGCACCCTGGTGGAAATCGTTCTTTACTGGCAAGTCGCCTAAGCTAGGTGGCATCCCTCATGACAAATATGGGATGACGACATTGTCAGTCCGCGAATACGTGAAAGGCATCTATCGAAAGCTCAACTTGGACCCTGCCAAGGTCAGAAAGATGCAAACAGGCGGCCCAGATGGCGATCTTGGAAGCAACGAGATACTCTTGAGCAATGAAAAGTACACAGCGGTCGTCGACGGGTCGGGGGTGCTTGTTGATCCAAACGGCATCGACAAGGATGAGCTGATCCGGCTTGCTAAGGACCGCGTAATGGTCTCACAATTCGATTGCTCCAAGCTGTCGAGGGACGGATATCGGGTCCTGTGCGATGACAACAACGTCAAACTGCCGACGGGTGAAGTTGTCGGTAACGGTACGTCCTTCCGCAACACGTACCACTTGAGAGACACGGGATTTACCGATTGCTTCGTCCCCTGCGGCGGACGTCCCGAGTCGATCGACCTCGTGTCTGTCAACAAACTCATAAAGGATGGCAAGACGACCATCCCCTACATCGTCGAAGGAGCCAACCTCTTCATCACGCAAGATGCTAAGCTGCGACTCGAGAGTGCGGGTTGCATTCTCTTCAAAGATGCATCCGCCAACAAAGGCGGTGTCACATCTTCATCTCTAGAAGTCCTTGCTTCTCTCAGCTTTGACGATGAGGGTTTTGTCAAGCACATGTGTATTGATCGGTATGGACAAGCGCCAGAGTTCTACGAAGCATACGTGAAGGAAGTGCAGGCCAAGATCCGTGATAACGCCTGCCTTGAGTTTGAGGCGATCTGGCGGGAGCATGAGCAGACGGGTTTGCCTCGCTCTGTGATTTCTGATAAACTCTCAGTCGCTATCACGACGCTCGACGAGGAGTTGCAGCAGTCAGACCTATGGAAGGACGAGACGACTCGACGGGCTGTCCTGGCGGATGCATTGCCTAAGCTCCTCTTGGACAAAATCGGACTGGACATCATCATTCAACGGGTACCAGACAACTACCTCCGCGCGATATTCGGGAGTTACCTTGCATCCCGGTTCGTTTACAAGTACGGCAGTAGCCCGAGTCAATTTGCTTTCTACGATTTGTAGGTTATATATCTGCTCCCTCTGTCTATACTTGCTTTACTAATCTTCCCGCAGCATGTCCAGAAGAATGTCGAAGAGCCAGTGATCATGACACCTCTAAATCCATACAAGTCCCTCCGAGGGTGGAATGCTCATAACACAAAATTCACGTAAGCGAAATATTATCTAGAACGGCCGGTCGGTTAGCATGGATGGGAAAAGGGAACAAAAAATTTTATGATTTCTGGATGTCTTGCTCCCTCGTGGAGGAGAACAGGGTATGCAAATAGAGCGCATGGCTTGGCAAAAAAAAAAGTAGCCTAATTCAACAACACGGTTTGCCATAGGGAGGCATTCCCAGGGATAATTCACAACGAAGAAATCATTATCCTGTCTTTATTCGGTGCACACCATCTAAAAATTCGTCAATTCTAGTTATAAACTGGTAGCCAATTACTCACTGCGAATAGCTCGTACATCTCCGTCACAAACAGTAAGCGACCATAAGGACGTTATGCAACGAGGGCGCAAGAATCTCTTCTTCCACTTCTGTTGGCTTCGGCTTGGTATGTGCCCAGTTCATACGTCCAGAGTATATGTATGTAAAACGATGCTTGAGTATTATGAACGTCGCGGCCGATTTTAATTTAGGGCCGTGAGGAGGTGAGATACAGGAGGTAAATTGCTTTCCCCCACACAGCGCGGCGAAGTCGTGTTGGCAGTAAGTTTCGTCGTCTGAACTAAGCCAAGGCATCATGCTTTACGATCCAGGTAGGGGTGTACGTAGAAACCTAGTATAGCTCTTCAATGCTTACCTGTCCCAAAACAAAGACATGAAGTCCATAGAGAGGGCCATCTAGAAACTTGTTAATACCACACAGTCGCCGCCTTCCACTTCGGGAGCTGCACCCCCGTCCGACATCCTTCCCGAATAGGGAAGCACACAGTTTGTGATTGGACTTTTGTCGTAATAGCCCCTCCCCGGAGTACATGATTGGCGATGCCCACGTCTGGCGGGGATGGCGCAGGCGTGGAGAAGCCCCGTCTTCAGTGGGCCAGACACGACTGCAGAACCGCACGTGTCTCCGTCACCAGGACTGTACCAGGCACCAAGTCCACTGCCACAGTCCATTCGCGGCCCCCTGGCCTGCCACAGACTCAACCTGCCACCCTGCTTATGGCCTTCTCCGTCCTCGCATCTCTTTGTTGTTGTGAGTTTCCAATTTGTAGATAGTGCCGGTATCGTTGACCATGACGTTCACACGCCCTCGTCTCTCAGTCATATGGGTTATTATACCAGCTGGTCGCATTGATCTATTTGGCGAATACGCAATCCCAGGAGCCTAGCTGGGAGCGAGACGTCCGTGGCCCCTTGAGCAGTCTAGTCAAGCCGAAGACGGTCCTCCCAGAATACGCTCTGGGTGATGTTGTCAACCCCGACAGTCTGATACCAGGCGAGACGCCAACCCTACTTCGCCGCCGAGGCAATTCCACCTTGACCCCTACGCTGGACGTCGATTTCGGCTAGGATGTCGTCGGCCTGCCGGTATCACTTGGCAGATGCCGCGAATGCTTCCTCTTCGGCGGGTTTCCGGGGCGCCGGCTTTACTTTTCGGAGAGCCTGGAGTTTCTCGGTGATAGAAGCGACTTCACGCTGTCTGACAATGCAGAAGGTGCAAGTAATTACTCTATGCCCTGAATACCAGCTCCAAAGAGGTCAGGAGCCTGACGGGAAAAACGGGAACCCCTTAAGGTGCCATCTGGGACCGACTAGGTAAGGCTTCTGATTCGCTTGTGCGCATATACTTGCACGCCGCTAACTCCTTCCAAGATGCTGGGAAGTCCGCACCGTGAGTGACGTTTTCTGTTGGATGGATTTTATCCCGTTCGTTCAGCTTGTATTGTGGTTTAAACTACCTAACCTGACCGGCACCAAATCTCACTCCTCTTCGGTCAAGGCAGGCATCCCCCTACCCCAAAAGCATCAGGTCGCATCTGTTGCACTGACTGAATCTGGAAAACCTGGTATACATGGCTCGAACAATGGAGTCGTGAGTTTCGCGATCAAGTATGCTCCGATGGCCTGCACGGGTTTCGTTACGTGAAAATGACACTGCCCGCCTTGTCCGACGACATCCCCTTTACTTCAATGTCTGGCGAGGTCTCTGTCGCTTCTGTCGCGCTACAATGGTCTGGTTCCCTTGGAAAGCCTGAGACATATAGCGGATGGTTCGAATTTTCGGATGAGGAGTTGGCCCAATGTCCTACACAACCGAATCGTGTACTGACCTCTTTCGAGTCAACGATACCGAGCCTCCTCGGGGGTTCAGCGAGTCGTCGCTGGAAAAACTACGCATTCACGATGGACCCAAAAGAGATCGAGATCCCTATATGGGGGATCTGCCAGTGTCCGCTTTGGCGAGTTACCTAGCGCACAACGTCCAAGAGGCACCGCGAAATGTATGTCTCTGGGTTTTACAATTTTTTGCAGTTAACCGACTACCAGCCCTGCAAACACAGTCTAGTATTAATCCTCGTTTCCCAGTTAGAAATATGCGTTCTACCATGCCAGCTTCTTAGACCCCTTTGAAATTTAGGGATACTGTGCTAACTCTGAATTTTAGGTAGTGGAGGATTTAGCACAGCACCAGAGGAGTGACAGCTGGATACCACCAGCGAGTATGTAGGCTTATGGTACAGGCCTCCCTGGGAACACCCACGTTAACATGATCGCCAGTCGTGACTATGGGCTTGAACTCTTGGCGTACCCCTTATGGTAGGTTGCTTGTAGCTAGAAATTCATGGTGTACACAGGCAACCTATCATACATCAAGTCATACTATCCGACCCTTCTTGGGGTCTTCGACACGCACTATATCCGAAATGGGGGACATTGCGACGTCGCTCCTCTTGCGCCGGTCGGGATATGGCGACTACGCATTTCTACAAAGAGAGGGGTCAGCAGCCCACTACAGCGCATTATACGTGTTAGCACTGCACCGTGCCGCAAAGGTCGCCGCGTATCTCGGCAAGAACCAAGATGCTGCTCGCTGGCGCGGTCGAGCCTCGACTGTCTCGCAGGCATTTCTCGATATCCTCTAGGATCCCGCCGCCGGGGCGTTCTTCCACCGTAATTGCGTCGGTAACGGTTGCAGAGCAAACGCGAAGATAGAAACAGCCTGGCGAGTATCGCTGGGATCGCTAATATCACGTTGCAAAGTCCGCATTAATCTATTTGCCAGACTAGAACGCGCTTCCGTACGGCAATGCCTTCTACGACGAGGGCGGTGACGATCTTGGCGAGACATTCTCCACCCCTTGTCTACGCATTCATATCGTGCTTCGAAATCGCAGCCCGGTTCGGTATCGGCTACATCGACTCGGTGCTCGATCAGATGCACCGCATATATGGCTGGATTAGTACCAATGACCCAGGAATCACGTTCTGGGAGGGTATCGGCCCGGGGGGCTCGAAGTACCAGGAAGCGTTCACGAGTCTGACGTACGGCTGGTAGACAGGCGTCACGCCGTTACTAAGCACCTACGTTCTCGGCGTCAAGCCGCTCAGGCCCGTGTCCAAGGAGTGGATCGTCAAGCCGGTGCCGGAGGATGTGCAGTGGGCAAGGGAGGACCCGAATCCCTACGGGCCGCTGAAGGTTTCCTGGGAGAGGAGTGGCGCCGGTGGCGATATGGAGGTGCACGCCCACGCGCTGGAGGGCACCGACGGAACAGTTAGCGTGCCGGCCGCCCGGAACGATGCAGAGGGGAGGAGAGCCCTTGTTGAATGGGATACCAGGTATCGCTGAAATGGCTACGGGGAGTTATATTGACTTCAGAAAGGAGGAGCACGTGGTGGGTTATCTCAAGCCAAGAAAGCGGCAGGAGGGTTGTGGGTCGAAAGCTGGGGTGAGTGGGTAAGATTCGTATGCCCGATTCCGGGGCAAACCAATCATCCCATGTCCACTTTTTTTAGCCCCTATTTCACTCTTATGACTCCTAGCTGAAGCTCTCCTAGAATATACTTTAGGATTCTGCAAAAGAGGCGCGTAAGTCACCTCCGAAAGACGGAGCGAACCTACGGCACACCTGAATAGCTGGAATCTATGTTGTTTCTTTCACCAATGACTCTCGAAAAAGCGCTGCAACCCTTGCGCCAGATAAAGGATTCACCTAACTCGGCCTGTGAATTCAGCTAGGGTGTCGATATACGCGCACACAGAACTACCACCGTGGGTGGACTGATTACCGTAACAAAGAATACTGTCAACATGGAAGAACCATCGTACTGCTCAGAGCGCTACCTAATCTGGTTGCCTCTCTGCGCTGATGGATGGACTCCCCTCCCACTTTGACGATCTGCTACCACAAAACCCCTGCATAACGATGGCCAGTCATTGCAAACAGCTAGAATTGAAAACACAATGGGCCGATTGCCTGCTACTAATTCTGGGTCGCCCGACCAGATTCCTGCTAAAGACGGCCTCCTCATCCCTCTCTCTCTCGCGCTCGCGTGCAACTTGAAGACTACTATCCTCTCCCAATCCCTACGGTTCCTATAATATCACAGGAGCTCGGCGCCTATGAGAGCTGCGGTCTTAGACCCGCGGTTTCTTGGCGAGCTCTATAATACTCAATTCATTATAAACCGATATCTTAAGCGTCCCACTAGTGTCTTAATGAATACACCAGAGTCATCAACCTATAAATAGTACGGATAGACCGTAGATGTCGTGTGAGCCCTAACCCATCATGGTCACAAGCCGTTGTATACCATACATACATGTCATGCTCTAGTAGCCACATATTGATACAAATATTGTACACGTTCCTCTGAAGTCGAAGAGGGTTCAGACCCCCCTTTACCGTCTGCCCAAGCCCCACTTGTATATCCTATCCTCAATCTCCTCCCAGGCCATCTGCTTAGCAGAGACGCCGGGTGCCTCTGCCTCTTGAATAACGACGGTAGGGGCGCCACTTCCCTTGCCTTTGTTCTGCACCTGTCCACCAACGACCTGCGACGCCACTCGGCGTAAGTCTGCTACCGTTAGGTTCTCGATCTTCCTGCACATCTCGCGAACAGGCACTTTCCGGCCGTGGACCTGAACTTGTCGCCCCAGGTCTTCAAGTTCCACCATTCGACTCTCGAGGTTCATCAACAGGCTGGACCGCAGCTGATTCTTGGCGCGGGCGACCTCGATGTGCCCCAGTGCCGAAAAGCCGGTTTCCAAAGTTAGCGCCCGAAGTTCATGGCACATGACGTCCAGCATGGCCTGAGTGCGTCCAGGCAAGCATAGCGCAGAGATGCCGAACAAGCCGGAATCGGTGTAGGAGTGGTTAAAGGCAATGCAGGATTCCACCCAAGCGTGTTGATTTAGCACGTTCGTATATAGTCGTGAGTACATGCCCTTCCCAGGCCCCCCGGCAGAGAAGGATCCACCACCGCCTAGCAAGGTATTCAGAGTAGCAAGTGCATAGATGTCCTCGGAGGCAATGGGCAACCCTTCGAAGGCAACGTGGATGTGTGTGAAGGTAGGCTGGTTGGGGTTGAGTGAAGGAGGCTGAACAGGCAGGGAGACAAATCCGCCGGTGTAATGTGCAGGACGGGCCATTTCTTCAGGGGATGGCAGGATAGCTTGAGAATTCAGGACGGATGCATTGTGAGATGCGGAGGTGGAGAGGTTTTTGAAAAGGGGTATTCTGGACAACATGCTTGGTGATTGTTGTGATGGTGAAGAGGATGCAGAAGTCGATGACAGAAATGAAGTAGAGGATGCATCGCTATCTGATGAGACCGAGCCGAGAGATGTTTCCGAGCCTGTCGGCGACAACGCCGGCTGTTCGGCTGCCTTCATGTCGCCGAAGTAATCGGTTGCTAGCCGCACGGCCTCGGCATGCGGGACGCCGGCGAAAGCAACTACTGTTCTTTCTGGGCGGTAAAATGCATCTCTATAAGCTCGGACGACCGACCTGTCGATTTCCGGTATCCTTTCCATGGGACATAATAAAGGGTTACCCAGGGTGTTGTCTTTAAACGCGGCCATATGAACAAGCTCTGGCAGGATAAGTTCTGGCTTCTTCCATATCTCTGTGATCTCGTATTGAGCAGTGGTTAATTCCTGTTGGACCTCCTCATCGGCGATCCTCGGGTGCCGTATCGTCTCGGCAAGGAGCTCGGTGGCTGTCGGGATGGCGGAGTTGAAGGTGGCAGCTTGGTACATCATGGACTCTCTGGACGAAACGCATTGCATATTGCCACCCAGAGACTCGACCGTCTCGACAACCTCTTCAGCACTTCGTTTCTCGGTGGACTTAAGGGCTAGTCGGTCCACTATGTGGCTGACTCCGCTCAAGTAACTATTTTCGAACCTCGATCCGGCCTCGATGTAGACGCCGACGCCAGAGAAAGACCCAGGCAAGGCCTCCGATGCTACACGGACCCCGTTGGGCAAAGTTGTTATTTGGTCGAGCTCTGTCGGGTCCTGCGAGCAGAGTCAGCAATTCCCGGGAGCGACCTGCCCCGCCCGGGGGTTGCAGAAGGCATGCGACTCGTCATACCTTTGGCAGCGGCACATTCACAGTAGCCAGTTTTCGACTGGCTTGCACGGGTTTTGATATCCTGGGCCAGGGTCGCGCCGGCGAGGCGACACCTCGGGCCAGGCATCTCGATGAGTATGCCCGAAACATACCTTGAAGCGTGGTTCGTAGACACGAGAACAGAGAGATTCGCGAAGTGACTTATTTTAATAAGAAAAGCACACGCCCACGATATGGCGGACCATAGGAAAACGTTGATCTTGGCATTTGATGTCAGATTTGCTTATCAGCGACCCCCCTGGTGGCTCGTGCACCGTGCACACTCCCGCAACTAGGTGCTTCCCCGACACAGCGTTCGCTCTATGTACGTTACCTCTTTCTCAGCTGCCGGTTTGACTTATGAAACTGCGGCTAGGTACCAATTTCAGCCACCATGTATGGCGTTGGTTGATAAGTTTTCGCACCACGTACTTCGCACATAACATGAATGTGTAGCCCGTATCATGGCCATGCCCTCTTTTTACTTCATGAATGCGGTATACGGAGGAATTCTTTAAGCATTAGGCAGCACCCCGGTCTTGGAGCATGTTGCGGCCGTTGAAGTTTGTCGTGTCCCCAAGGTGAGTGCGAAGTAGAGGAGAGGCTCGTGGTCTAGACTTTTGTCGTCTTATTTCGTACACAAGGAGAAGAGATGGGCGAGGTGTTCTAATAACTACCCATTTATTTGTGGATTGTAGAAGGTATGCAACGGAGGGCAAGTCACCAGGAATTGCTGGCCAGTTCTTATGCCAAAACCAGGCCCTAATAAACGATAGCCACCACACCTGAGACGCAGCACAGGCTGGCTAGATGTTGTAGTCGGAGGCCGTAGTTCGTTCGGTATACCTATATACCTACCTATATTTGCTGCTATGTGGAAGATGCTTATTTTAGGTCTTCGGTTTCATTAGGTGAGTACCTCGACCTATCTAGGTCACAATATATGGACCCCTGATCCAAGTATCATGCAGTCGGCGTGCCCCATAGGTTAGATCTTCTCTCTATGTACGCTGCTGGCAAATTGCTGCTGAGGGAGCAGCAAATCGCACACTGCGCTTTTAATGTCTCCACATGCCTGAAGCCACATGAAGTTGTTTACTCTTTAATACAGCGTCGTTAACAAATCAACAATCAATGTGTTCCACCAACTGGTAATCAGTACGCTAGATAGAATCTCAGCTGAGCGCTAAGGGGATCTGTTTGCTATATGCACATCGGTTGGGCTTATCAATAGGTATGCATGTAAAGTAGGCAGGTAAGCTCGGTACCTAGGTAAGTACTTTACATATTAATTAAATATTAAGGTGATATTCGTTTTACCGGGTAGTAGTAATAGCAGCGATAATTGAGGGTAATGGCAATCCTGCATTTGATATCGCCTTAACCCATTATCTTACAATTATCTATCCATCTACATACATACTGCAGAAAATCCTACGAATTACGACAGCATCACCCATTCAGCGTTTCTAGACTTTCGTTACATCGTTTACTTCTTAACTAATTGATTGATCAATGTTCACTCAGCCTGCGCCCTCGTCACCTGGCGCATCCTTGCCGCTTGCCACCTCCTCCACCCGCGGCAGTAGACTTCGAGATTTCATCAACATTCGCAATTACACCCAGAGTCATCTTTTGTCGCGTGAGCCGCCACTTGCCGCCATTCGTCCTATCCACGACATTGCCGCTGTCCCCTCCGCCTCATCATCGCCTCGGCGCCACAATCCCATCCGCTCAAGGAGCCTTATTCCTAGCACTACCGCTGTACACGATTGCCCGCTATCGCCCGAGGCCTCTCATAACTCTGAAGGACCTTCTGCCGAGCTGCTTGGTTCGACAAATAGTCGGGACGGTGCTCTCGAGCGTGCATCGCGTCAGCCGCCGTCGACCGAGTCCCGGGAAAACACTGTCGAGCCGCTCTCCAGATCGAGGACTGTGCCTGATCGGGGAGACCACGGGTTTGAGACTGCAATGACGCGGACACGCTCAGCGACTACGGACGATCCGTCCCCAGAAATGTTACCCAGCATTCGCTTTTCTGCCTTCTATGACCCCCGGTCGAACCGGCCCTCTCTGTCCTTTACCCCCATGTCGCGCACCTTACCAACCGGAAAGGAGGTTATCAAAGTTGGCCGCTACTCGGAGCGAGAGAACCACACACCCATTCCTGCAAATGCTCCATCCGCTGCCCCTGTTGGATTCAAGAGCAAAGTCGTCAGCCGGCGGCATTGTGAATTCTGGTTCGAGGATGGCAAATGGTATATCAGGGATGTCAAGAGCTCATCTGGCACGTTCCTTAACCATATCCGGCTGAGCGCGCCAGGCACCGAATCGAAACCGTTCCCCATCAACGATGGCGACATAGTACAGTTAGGAATAGATTTCAAAGGCGGAGAGGAGATGATATACCGCTGCGTAAAGATGCGAATCGAGCTCAACCGAGGCTGGCAGGCGAAGCCTAACTCTTTCAAGTATGTCGCCCTTGACTTTCCATCACACTTTTGCCTCGTCGGTCCCCCGAGTTCCCTCCTTCGCGTGTGGGAGAATTTTTGATTGCCCAATTCAGGGTGCAAGATCTAACCTACCTTTCTCTGTAGTGTGGCAACTCATAAGCGCCTGCGAGACATGACCTCAGCTGCATCGACAGCGTCACACGCACAAGACTGTTCGATATGTTTGAATGCTATCGCTGTATGTGTTGCATTACCTTCCTAAGACTACTCTTGAGATCTGCCCGGTCGCGGTACTAATGATTACATGTAGCCTTGCCAATCGCTTTTTGTTGCACCTTGCTCTCACACTTGGCACTACAAATGTATTCGAGAATTGTTGATAGGGCCGTCTGCTCCCATATTCATTTGTCCAAATTGTCGAGCTGCTGCAGACTTGGACGCCGAGGTGGACGAGCCCTCGGATGAATGGCAGCAACTCGACTCTGGCATGGAAGATGCACAGGAAGAGAGGCTCGAGCGATCAGTTCCTCAGCTGATTGATTCAGATGCACCTTCGTCCGGGGTCCACGCCAGTGATAGAGACACTCCCGAGTCATCACATGGTGGCATCGATGTGGGTGATATGACAGTGCATATCGATCCAGCGACGCTCGCACGGGAGACTCCTTCAAGGCACGTATCATCCGACCCCGTTCCAATTCCGAACTCGGCCTTCCGTAGACCCAGCGCTGGACGCTCGGCAGCATTATTAGCCTCGCCTCGAGGCGCTCGAACGCCTTCACCGGAGGCCCATCCCACCATCGGTATCACGGGAGGTCCGCTTACTCCACGAAATGATGCTGGGCCCTGGGTCTTTGATGGCAATCCTGCGCGTGTGAGTGAGGATAGCTCTAGGCGGCCCGGGATGAGCAGTTTAAATGCTGCTGCGCAAGCTGGGACAGCAACCTGAGGTCGACTCGAGTTTCACGCACACCGAATTCCCTCGTCAACGGCGCGGGGCCATGCATGCATCAACTCGCGCCGATGGAAACGAGAGCAATATGGCAATACATTTTTTGAGCCCTGCCTCGCCTCGAGTGCAGCAAAGCTCCTAATGTCACACATGAAAAGTTTATGTGTCGTCGGCGACTTAAACACTTGGCAGACTTGTAGCCAACGCACCCAGTGTTCCGCACTGACCCGACAGAGACAGCATTCAAGCTGCATCTCGGACACTGTATAAGGTCTAAGTGTTGGTTCAGACTGGAATAGGCAGGCTGGCCGCGTTTTCGGTACATCGCCTAACAGCGACTCGACTATATATATATATATATCAACCGGACTTTGTAGGGGGCGGTAGGAAGGAAATAGGGACAGGACGTTACGCGTCATCTGAGCTCTTCGTAACGCAGGATATCAAGTGTATGAAGAGACATCTCGAAACTGACTCGTAGTGAAGCAGTGTGTGTTATACAGACACGGTCAGTAACTGAATCTCCGGGTGAAGAACCCCGGGTTTAAAGATGCTCCTAATGGATCATAGCTTTGTATGTTGTTTGGCATGTGAGACTCTCAATACAGTCATATTGTCTTGTAATCATTGTCAATCGCACGTTGGGAACCTTTAGAGACATCAGTTTCTACAACTACGCTTCGCTCTAAGATACCTATTGGAGCTAGTCCCCATGAAAAATATTTTACGGACAGGTATCCCCTAGAAGTAGAATCCTAGTATAAACTACTAGACGAGCATGGCTAGACGACGTGGATTATCGTAAACCTCCTACATGCTTACAGGTATAAGAACCTATCTGTGGGTGTGTGGGTGTGTACATGTGTGTATAGGTAACTTCGAGATGGCTAGTTTATAGCCTTGGTTCCAGCCGATCCATACCTACATAGCATAAGCCTTAGTACCTACATACCTGGTATGTACATACACGTCCCTTACCCTTATATTCCGCGTACCCTGTAGGCTGACGCCGGAGAGCCGGTTATAGCCGGTATAGAGACTCTTTTGTTAGTGGTTTTCAATTTATCAGTTAGCGACCCACGGCATACAGCGACTTCGGACTTTGGGAGGGAATTCCCCTGACGGCATACATCCAAATGCTTATTATTTTTATTACCACCGCCGTCATTGTACAGCGGCGGTATTAAAAGAAAAAAGAAAAAAACCCGTGTGTGCCTTCACATTCAAGCGGTACGAAAATGAGAGGGTGATCCGTTATTCCTGCAACCTCTCAACCACTCCGAGCGCAGAACCCGACGTCACACTGAAGCTTCTCATACCTGCCTACGGTAGCTTCTCCCGTCTATATTCTTGAATACGCGAGCTTCAGTACCTCCGTGCCTGGGCTACATAATCAGATACAGGCTCGAGCCCAGAAGGGTCAACAGCTTGGAGTGGTGAGATGTCGACTACGACTGGGTAAGCATAGCAAAAATGGGCAACGGGAAATGCTGAAAAGCTTCGCATCGAACTGACGTCAAGCCTCAGTGCGTTCATAGCAGGCGGTATAGCCGCCTGCGGTGCTGTCACGGCCACGCACCCTTTCGAGACGGTTAAGATCAGGTACGCGTTCTCCCCTCGTGATGATGCGCACATGGCGCGCCCGTGAATGTGAGCCGTCAATGCCTTCCAATGATCTCGTGTCTACTCCCAACTTGAAAACGTCGAAGCTGACGCCACGTCCGCGAAACCAGGATGCAACTCCAGGGCGAGCTTCAATCCAAAGGCCACCAGCCGCACCACTATAGAGGCCCCTTCCACGGCGTCGGTGTCATCATACGGAACGAGGGACTGCGTGGGATCTACCGCGGGCTCGGATGCGCGTATGTCTACCAGATTTTGCTTAACGGGTGTCGGTTAGGCTTCTACGAGCCGATGCGCAATGGACTGGCCACGCTGCTCCTTCGCGACGGTTCGAAACAGAACCTCGGTATCAACATGTTCTGTGGCGCGACCTCGGGCATCATCGGCGCCGCTGCCGGGAGCCCGTTCTTCCTGGTGAAGACGCGCTTACAGAGCTACTCTCCCTTCTTACCGGTCGGAACCCAGCATCAGTACCGCAATGCGCTCGACGGCACGACCCAAATCTACAAAGCGGAGGGTTTCAGGGGGTTGTATAGAGGCGTGGGTGCGGCGATGATAAGGACGGGTTTTGGCAGCTCGGTGCAGTTGCCCACATACTTCTTCGCCAAGAGGAGGCTCATGCGGCACCTAGGCATGCAGGAGGGCGCGCCGCTCCACCTGGCCAGCAGTACCGTATCCGGCTTTGTCGTCTGCTGCGTTATGCATCCTCCAGGTGAGTCTCTGAACTTATCTTGATCTTATGCATTGAGACTCTGCTGATCCGGCGACAGACACCATCATGTCACGGCTGTACAACCAACACGGCAACCTTTACAAAGGCGTTTTCGATTGCCTGGGCAAGACAATAAAGACCGAGGGCTTCTTCGCTATATACAAGGGTTTCTTGCCCCACCTCGCTAGGATATTACCCCATACCATCCTGACGCTCAGCCTGGCGGAGCAGACCAACAAACTCATGCGCAGGGTCGAGCAGAGAATATTGCCGTCATCGATGCTGAATAGGGCGTAGCGAGGCACTGAATAGAGAAGCGAAAGCAAAAATATCCCGTTTGAATATAGACGTACTATGCGAAAGGGGCCCGGTATATAGAGGCGAGCGGACACCGGGATCCAAAGACTAAATGGCAGTATAGGCGTTCAGATAGTGTTTGTTCATGCACTCAGTTATTGTGCGCTACCCACGTCTAGACTTCTCGCATCCGTAGCATAAGCTTCCCCTCCACCCCTCCGCTGTCCCGTCCATCTCTTCGCCGATTTCCCCCCTCCACCGCTCGTCGCCGGACGTGTCGAGCGCCACGCCGCATATACCGCATCTGCCTCCAACTCCCTGTAGTTCCCCTGCCCCGCCGCCAGCAGCGCGATTCAGCTTGCCCGTCGTGCGCACCACGTTCGCCACAACGGACGGGTAGTTCTGCTCCACCTCGCCGAAGTACCGCGCCATGACGTCGTCGATGCTAAGGTCCTTGTGCGAGATGACGGTGCCGGGCCCGGCGCCGTTGCGGCCGCCGCGCGGGTTGCTTGGGGGGAGGAGTTCAGTGAGCGGCGGCGCCGTGATGGCCGTGTAGGAATCGAGCTCCTTACGGAACACCTCCCGGAGCGGATGGTACACGGGCATAGACGACGCGGCCGCCTCGGCGGCGGGGAGGTCGAGACGGCCGGGGACCGGGAACGCGCCGTCGTTGATCTGCCACGGCAGCGAGAACCCACGCCCCTTGGCCGTCTCCGACAGCGTCAGCTCTGCCAGCGACGTAGTGTTATAGCCCAGAAGCAGCGCGTCACATGCGTGCTCCGTCGCCGCCGCGAGGAGCACGTGCCGTGTCAGTAGCCGCCGGATGTCGGCGCGCGACGTCGCCGACGGCAGGCGGCCGAACAGGCGCGCGAGCCTGCGCGAGGGCGACATGTTCGCGTCCTCCTCCGTGTCCGTGTCCGGCAGCGCTGCCCAGTCGACGGTCGGCGAGCGCAACACCGATGACAGATCGACCGTCCGGATCTCGGTCCCCGGGAACCTGACCCTGTAGCGGTCGAGCCAGTCCTCCCGGTCACGGTTGCGATTCCGGTCCCCGCTCTCGCCGCGCGCGCTACTACCACTACTCCTACTACTACTACTACCAACACCTGCTAAAAGGTCCTGGTGCTCGTCCCCGTCGTCGTTGGCTACGTGCACGACAAGGAGCTCGAACCGCTGCCGTTGCTGGCGCTCGCGCTGCTGCCGCGCGTTCTCGTGCATGATGTGCAGCAGCGCGGTCGAGGAGAGGCCGCGCGAAAGGCCCAGCAGATACCGCTGCGGCCTCGTCGGCAGCCGCCTCCCCCGCGTCTCGCGCTCCAGGACCTCGAGGCGCTTGACGGTCTTGTAGCCCACATAGGTCGCGAAACATGACCTGTAGAGAGGCTCAGCATTCGCTTGGTAGGAAAGAAAAGGAATTAAGAGAGTTTTTGTTATCCAAAATAATTACAGTAGGCCGAGGGTGAAAAAAGGGGGTCGTGGCTTACGGGCACACTTTTTCTGCTCCCCGGAGGTCCAGTGTCGCTTCTTCCTCTTTGCACCTATTGCACCGTCGAGGCGTGCTCTCGGCAGACCCCGCAGGAATTGTCATCTCGATAGTTAAACCGCCACCACAAACTCTCTTTTCCAACAAGCGAATATAGTAGCTGCAGAGTATCAACCTAGGATCAAGCCTGCTACCGTCTTAGATGCGTAGTAGTCGGCTACTACTGACGTGTCGCGAAAAAAAATTTAGTTGTCAAAATCAACTGATCGCGTTCCTGTTGACTCGAGTTTCGTCCTAGAAGTAGTGCAAAGCGATAAGCCCTCCCCACCTCCTAAACAAAAATGTGCCGGGTAGGTGGTCTGGAAAAACCATGCACACAGTGAGCTTACAGTATTAGAGTGCTCGGTTAATAGGCGGTATTATCATGAAGGGTTTGCTCATTTCACGCCATACATGCCTACGCGACTACAGGACCTGACTAAATAAGCATGAGATATCGCTCCTTTCAAACCAGGCGCGATCCTGCTTCCAGGCATGAACAACCAAATCCCTCCCCGTTCGAGCAACAACCTCAACCTGCTCTGGGCTTCCCCAGCCTTGGACGGACGTGCCAAAGCTGATCAGATGCGTGCCAACCTGGATTGCGATCCGGAAAGCGAAGTCCGCGCTGACGATCCCATACGCCTCGGTCAGCCCTTGAATCATCCAGAGTCCGGCATCAATTGACTTGTAGAGCCATAGTTCATACAGCTCGGCGATCATCTGCCCGAGATCAAGGCTAGGGACTCCCAGTTGTGCCATTTCCCAGTCAATGACAAACACCGGAATCTCACCGTCGCTTTGGATCGGCGTATTTGGTATTAGGATACTAGTAGATGTTAGCCGAAAAAGTGATACACGTAGGATGTGGCATGCATCGACTTGCTTTCCAGTCCAAAAGTCTCCGTGGATAATCTGAAGCTCGTCCTCGTTTTCCAGCTCTAAAGCGGCCATGTTCCTGACCTCTTCGAAGATGGGTCTTGCGTGCCCTAGGACTGCCGGATACTGTTCAACGCGCTGCAGCAGCCATCCAAAGTTGATCATCTGCTTGAGCTGTTGTATCTCCTTGTTCTCAGACAAAGTCTGGCGCAACCCCGGCTGCTGTGCCGACCACCCATGGAAATTTCGCAGCCACCTGCCCAAAGCCTTCCCGAGCTGGTAGCATTGGGGCCTTAATGATTTGTTGGTGTGCGCTGGGTACGTGTTCAGTACGTACGTCTTTAGATCGATGCCCTGGGTTAAGTATTCTTGGATTTGGGTGTTGTTTCCCTCGTCGAAATGAAAGACCCTGGGTGTCTTGACGATGTAGCTGAATTCATCACCTGGGTCCGTCTCGCCAATGACAGCTAAGTCCGAGAGTGATTTCAGACACTCCTCCTCGACACGCTTTAATGGGTTAGTCAAGTTATCGTGGTTATGAAGCCGTGTATAGTGATTCATACACAACGTAGGAGAGTCAACTTGAAGTCCGGGTTGTCTTTGATATAATCCTCTCCGTGCTTTGCCAGGACTTCTGTCGTACCATCCTGAAGAGGTGCTACTAGGGTAGCACGATATATGTAATTCGCTGTGCCCCCTGACAGCTGTTTCAACGACGAAGAAGCGAAGGGGGTGTTCTCGAGGGTTTTGAGGACTCTGGTCCCCACGTCATCCTGCGCAGCTGGATTCATTATCGCAAGGTTGCAGTCTACCCTGATTGTTGATCAGAAGTAGCAGTCTTGTGAAGTTAGGGTTTTATCACAGATAACCTACAATGCTGGATATTAACCACCATCAATAGTGTCTCGGCATTGTATGAATTGTAGTGGCCTCGAGGCGAAGGGCTCCTGGCCTACAATTACATGTAGTCGGTATTTACTCGATTGAACCCTAGACTGAGTGATGGTTTAAATAAAATACCCACGAAGACTGTCTCACAGCTTCCTCAACTGTGATTGATACTCTTAGTACTGCAGACCCAGTAAGACTATCATAGCTCAATGTCGTAGGTCAAGCGACGGCTGAAAAGTGAGCCACTCAAGATTGACAATAGTTGGTCGGCATCGTCGGCGAATGACTCATTCGAAGCTAGGTATTTTAGAATATGCAACAGATTTGCCTGCAGTTATCAAATAAATTAGGTCTATGGCAAGCGTCACGGTAGACGAAGCTTTCTGTTTCCCTTGGCTCGTCCCCGTCTCATCCCGGACAAAGCGCAATTCTATATGCAAGTAAAGAAAAAGATGTTACAAACTATTAATACGTGCCGGTGACGTCGTCGAGAGTTGAATGTCGGTTTTAAGGATGAAGTACTTGGTGACTTGCGGAATAAAAACATCATGTCAGGTACCGCCTGAAAAAGCATAACTGTATCGATAATTACCTAACTTGGTATAAACGACTCCGTAAATCCCTTTCTCAGCTACGAGCAGGACCCATACGATATATTTAAGTGGAGAAATACTTATTTTAGTTTGTCGACTCCAAGTACCGACCTAAACTTGACGCTGAAATATAAGGTTTGGTAAGTGAAGAATACTGGAATACTTGCATAGATGTTAGACTTACCCATCATACGTAGTAAGTATCTTACTTTAGCCCAGGTCTCAATAGGACCCTGACTGGGTCTAACGTTCGTTCATGCGTATGTACCCCACTGACACCTCGAAGGCTGGTTGTCCATGTTGGCCAATCAACTTACTCATAAGGGTCACTTAAGGGGGCACATCAAACGCACAACTGTTTCGTTTCGTATTCGCCCTTGCTGCCCGTTCAAGAACCAAGCACCGATCTCTCCTCTTATCTTAACCATTCGGAGAAAACCTGAGACGAACGCCACGAGGATATTGAAATGTTTCAGGCTTTAATTGGCTAGCAATGAGAAGGCGTCCCTGGCGTCTGGAGAGCGGCGTCATCCATCATCGGCGGTTGGGGAAACTTAAGACTCTTCAACTAAGTGCAAGGAAGGGAGGTAAAGAAATGGGACGAGGACCCCCGCGAATCAATACTGTGGGAGATTTTGATGACTACGTAATGGGAGTTCCCTTCGGTTGAGACTTCTGGTAGGGATATCCAAGCGTGATTTGGCAAGTCTGCTTTCTCACTCCTGGTCCCTCCGCTTACCCAGCTTTACTTCTTCCTTTTGCAAGTTGTAATTGCTTCATAGCCATTTCTGCGGTCACTCTTGCCGCTTAAGATTCTTGACCTAATCCATCGAGGAGCTGCGCTTCGTTCGCTTCTTTGTATGCATCGCTGTGCGATATTATCTATTCGCCTATCTAATTCTATTACTTTTTAAATGTCAAAAGTTTGATCCGTACGAACTCCTACAGAATCGCGTTGATTTGTTTTTGGTACCCTCGCCTAGGGTGGATTCCGCTCTCCCCTTCGTGTCATTCAACGAATTTACTCGGCCATATTTCTTCTCAGTGTCTTCATGTCCTGCGCGTCGAGCTGCGCTTTGCTACAGAGAGCACGTCAGGCTTCTTTCGGAACGGTTTGGCATTTCGCGGGGTGAAGTCTCCTCGGCCTGGTCTCATCACCGCAGCAGGGGGACATTAAGCGAGGAAAGGAGCCATCGCATTGACTCGGCCCAGACAGCTGCCAGTGTTCCCAGACGTTCGTCATTGGGTGAATACACCGGAATCTCGTCATTGACGGCGACTTGACACACCCCACGTTTCGCCCTGGGAACGCTCCACCTACTTACACTCTGCCGATAGCCTACGGCATCGAGATAACACCACTGGTTTTAAGGCTTCACGATCGGCTCTCGATATTCCGTTCGGGTAACTACCGGATCGTGGCGTAATCTGCGACCTGAAACTTCCAGGTGTGTCTTCGATTATCTAGTATATCGATTCCCATCAACTCCTGGGTCCAGCCGGTGGGGATTCGATATATGAAGGCACGTCGGTGCATAGGTTTGAGACAAGTTCGTATCAAAATGACTCGGCGACCGCTCCTCCTTGCGCATTTGCTCGGTCATTCTGCAGCTGTCTCGGCCCTGTCCCTTGCCAATTTTCAGATCATCACGTCAAATATTGTGCCGTCCACGTGCATCGAGGCTTATTCAACGACTATTCCGGGTTGCACTGCGAACGACTTCATAGTCGGAAATCAATGTTCACTCAACTGTGTGCAAGGACTAGAGAGGGTGGAAGCTTTCGTCGAGAGATCTTGTCCCGGTGTAGAAGTCAATCCAAAATCTCTTCTTGGACTGACGCTGTCGGGAGATGTAATTGCATCATTATGTCCCGGCTACCAGACAATAACTGTCACAAGGACTATCCGGCCGTCCACAACTGCACGCTCTTTTACTACGAGCGAGGATACCACCACAACCCTGCTTAGCACAAGCACCACCCCTGAAAGCCTAGCAACATCAACAACCTCAACGGAAGGGCGAGAGACCACGAGCGTTTCCCAGACATCGTTACCGCAACCCACAATCACCAGGACGGAACCTACCACCATGGCACCACCCAGCAGCACACTCGCAACACAAGTTACGACGACGGCACAGAACACGCAGCCTTCTGAAACAAGCAACGAAAGCGCACAACCGTCTGTGACAGATGACGCGGGCACGCCTGACGATGGGTTGCCAAATTTTGGGCAAAACGGCGGGAGTCCTTTCAACGCGATACCTGTTTCGAGTTCGGCTCGAAATTTAAGGCAATCAGCTTGCAGCATAATAAGTTTTATTGGGGTGATGGTAGCCACCGCTTTGTTGTAGTCACAGTGGCCTCGAAAGGGGTGCCAAACTACCCACACCTGCAGGAATGCGAATGATTCCAAATATATGAAGTATAATGTCTAAGCACAGGAACTTGCAGCTCAGTTGCTAGTGTTACGTCTAACGGAAACGGTTTAATAGAGGGCTATCAACCATGACCGAAAGGAATGGAGGTTGTCGAAGCACAAACAGCAGCATACAGATGTGGAAGACGAGCCAGATCCGTAGGAACTCGGTCCTGGAACTGGATTATGAGAATGACATGCAAACCTAGTATTATGGGTGTACTACATTCAAAGCTCCTTAAGAAACGAGCACCATCAATAGCAAGTTAACGGCCAAATTTTATACATGTATCGACAAGAAGTTAAGCCCGAAGTTTGAAGCGGAACGTCATTTGGATTTCGATATTAGGAAGGCCGAGTTTGTAGTGCCCACTCCGGTGGGCTTCGACCTAGCAGACCCAGTTCCTTTGCCGCCATTATGAGCCGTTTCCGTCACTTACCGTCTACTTTCTAGTAGACAGCCTGGCTCAGTACATGTCTATGGACGTACACGCCATTCCTCGGGCGAGCTACCGAGATGGTCGTCTTATATACTCGCATCACTTCCAGTTTGACACGACGGGCCTCTCTCTTTTGCTTCCGTGATTCGTCCGCTGTTCACCGCCGCCCCTCCCCCCCTCCCCCTCTTAATCTGCATTAACAACAGTTTCGATCTGTTACAGGCCTAGGGAGATGATAAAGGAAGACATATATGACGGGCCCGTATCCGTTTGGTATGATACCGAGGTAAGGGATTTAACTTAAACTTGACGCAGCGATGACAAGTGTCACCGATGGTAGAGGACATGTTTATATACGGTGCAAGGGAGCTATATCCTGGGAGGACTGTCTTGATTCACTGAGATGCCACATCATCAGAACCGGGCCGAGTTTCATTTTATACGTTGGCGCTGTCGAAGTCGTTGTAACATACATGTTAATTACATTAGGGTATATAGTATCATGATCTCTTTTGGCCCATCTCTTCCATTTCGACATCATCCCAGTCCTCGCCCAGCTCGCCGATCTTCCTGCCGAGCCAGATACCCCCCGCAGTCACTACGCTCGCGAGAAGAAACCATCCTTCAAACCACCTATCCACGAAACCAGGCTCCAACGCGCTCTGTAACGCATCGCCTACAGCACTACCAACCTCCTTTGGCAGATTGCTACGGAGCAGTAGCGCCGCAGAGATCACGTAGATGGCGGTAATCTGGCCGACAAGTAGCGCTAGGTTCGCTTGCGCCTGATATAATAGTCCCGGTGTCCATTTGGCAAAGAGGTGAAGTGTCTGGCGCACACTATTTGCACTTGCCGCAAGGATGAAGCCGGAGAGCAAGAAGGAAATCTGTCTTGCCCAGGCAATCTGGTCTAATTTGGGGTCCCAGTGCTTGGCAAGGAGACCCAAAAGTCGGTTGATGGGATCCGACGAGGAAAACGAGGTCGCCGGGTAATAAAATCGGCGCAGAGTAGTCAGACTGGTCGCGACAATGCGGTATATGCAGTAAATGCTAAAGGTATAGGTAGGTATCAAGAGAAGCTTCCCAAAGGGCGTAGCTGCTCGAGCGGAGCTCACTTGTCTTGTACGAAGGGCGGCTAAAGATGAAGCCAGATTTGCTTCCATGGCTTCCAGGCCTGCTATCTCAAGGCGCAAGCTGCGAATCTCGGCTTGATCGCTGTCACCTCTGAAGGTACCAAGGACTTTTGTCAGATAACCCGGTTTGTGAGTAGAGGAGGCGTCAGCGACCTTGCGCTGCAGAGACTGGAGACGATGACGTTTTGTGAGAAGCATCTCGTTTGCGGCATCGAGTCCAGCCTGTTTCCGGGCAACATCCGATTCCGTCACAGGTCGCCGTGAAGCTCGACTCCCGAACGTATGCCACGGCGCAGATACCGACGCAAACCCAGAGAGCAGGGCCATGAGTGAGATGCCAATAACACCGATTCGTTCAAGACAGGCCCGTGCTAGGCTGTTGGGTATCTCCGGTTCCCGCCTTGACATTTTGGAAGTGGGGTGCGACATGACTTCACTGCCGACAGGAACGAGATTCCCAAGCGACCAGAAGGCAAACAGCCAAAGTCCGAAAACGACAAACTGAAGTAACCAGGCAACCCTGGGCATTCTCCCCTTGGCATTTCTCTGAAACGACCACCCAGAACCTGCGACTAAAGATTGCAACTCTAGGAAGGGAATCAACACGACCAGTAGGAATAGCAATGTGGGAACGGTGATGTGTAATGCGACACTTCGAGCGTGCGGGTCGACCAGCTCGGATATTTCGCACAAGATCAACTCGCCCAAGACAGCTGCAAGTCCTACGGTGGTGGCAAAGGTGGCGGCGGCGACCTGTCTACGGGGAGACTTGGCTCCATGTTCAGCATGCGCCTGCTGGAGAGATAACGGAGCATCGGACGGCAGGAAGTGGTCCTCGCCATCCCGCGAATTCTGTACCCGGGATAATTGAGGAAATAGGTTACGTAGCACGACGGTCGAGACAGCAATGAACGTAAGGATAAACGGACTCAGTGATAACAGAGTCGAAGCGGCCGATGGGCCGGCTAAGCTGGGTGGCGCACACAGGCCGTCATCACAACCCGAAGAACGCATCGTCGAATATGGTAGCGGGGGCGGCTATGGGTGCGGCTTCAAGTACCTAAGACCTTCTTGATTCCACTGATGAGCAGAACTGCAATGCCATATCCTATGTCAGAAGTCAAGGTTTGATGAGCGAAGGATTGCGCCCATGCAGGCGGCGATCAATGAAGGCGGAGACGTCGGTAGGGTCCTAATAGGAGGGTCGTGGAGGCAGAAGATGGCATAATGGGCCTTCTGCGTTAACATTCGCGTTCCATTTGCGTAACCGTATGTGGTGTTTTGAGGGAAGTGGAAGTCGGAAGGGAAAGTAATCAGCCTGGACACCATGACCTAATAACCCGTCCAACCATTGTCGTGCTAAGATGATGATGGTAGGTTCTCGGCCCACTCTTATCCGTTAATGGATGCCTTCAGAGAGACCGACCCTTTGAAGCTGTTTTTTGTACATACAGGTACATAAGCAAGGTACCTGACCTCCGCCACTAGAATGTAGGTACAATATGCCCCCATATATATTATGCAAATTGACGATTGCAAAGCTCGTGCGTTCCTGGCCTTGTGGCTAGTTCTGCTAGTGTGGCTCGGGTTCGAGGCTGTGCCAGATCGGCTTCCAAAGCTGATCAAGCTCCAGTTTCTTGAGTGTGCCAATTCATGTCTTGGCGATGTCTTTAGCAGAGAAAAAGTTCAAAGAGCCGCGCCATCTGCTACTTCCGTGCTCGTGCCCGTGCCCGTGGCAGTAACCGAAACCCCGCGAAGACGACTTAAGTTCCCTGTCATTAGTTATCCCTGGCTCGAGTGTAGCAGCAGCAATACTGTGGTAGGAGTAGGCAGCGACCGCACTGGAGCATGGCGGCGGCGAGCAGAGGCGGCAACTCAGCTGCTGCGTTATTCAGAAGTGGGTCGCCTTTCCTTGCTTCCATTCTCCTCACCAATGCATGTTATACATGATACTGACGTACGAATTCGTTAGGACAGGCACAACTCAGAATATGCGCCAGTTGTAGGGCGTCACAGTCCCATGTCCGCGCCTACTCTGCCGCCACAGAAGGTGCGGCTCGAGCTGAAGCATATCACCTCAAACCCACCCAGTCAGAGCCACATCCTCCTATCACGTCTCCTAGAAGACAGGAGTACCGCATAAGAGGAGGCATCATTCTTACCAGAGCGCCTCTACTCACGCGCGCTCTCACACCCTTCGAAAATGCTTTCTTCTTCTACCAGAAACGTTTAAACGAGAGATTAGTGCTCCCTTTCCGGCACACGCTATTCTTCAAGAAGGATACCGCTGCCGATCTTGACTGGCGGATCAAGTTCGAGGAGCGAGGGAAGATAGCCGCCAAGGAACTAGGAAGATACTATGCCAAGGGCCGAAATGCGTGGAACGACGAGTTGCTCGTGGGCAGTACCCTTAGCAACGAAGAGAGAATCCGTGATATCTTGCTTAAGGACGCCGAGAACCGCGTTACCGAAGATGGAGAGAAAGCAGACCCAGACGAGATCGTTCCCGTTGAACGGCCAATGGATAGAATCACGGAGGCGGACAAGGCGAATGATGTCAGGAGGTTAGATCGCAAACTCGACAGGACCCTGTACCTCGTTGTCCAGGGCAAGGATGGAAAATGGCAATTTCCCAGCGGGGATGTGCCTACGGATGAACACCTCCACGAGGTTTGTGAAGCCTATGTTGCACCCTTACTACAGGTCTTATTTGGCTAATTATCTGAACAGACAGCAGCGCGGGTGCTGGAGTCTACAGCTGGCGTCAATATGAACACCTGGATCGTAGGCCGTGTGCCCGTCGCCCACATGGTCTCACATCCGGAATTCAACGAGGACATGTCTCTCAAGAAGCGGGGTGAGAAGGTGTTCTTCCTGAAGGGCAGGATCATGGCCGGTCAAGCCGACCTTAAGGACAACGCGATGGGATACCAGGATTTCCACTGGTTGACGAAGGAAGAACTGAGGGAGAAGCTGGAGCCGGACTATTTCCACGCCGTTAGAAATATGATGGCAGATCGATAGTCATCTACTAAACTTTGTAAGAAGTGATCGTGAGCCGCCTGTAAACATATCTCAAAAAGTGTACAAAGACTATGTACATTACTGTACTCTGCGCACATAGACTCGGAGCATTATGTCTGGATGTCATATTACAGGTGTACCATTTTATGATGCATTCCCCCTCTACCATCTCATCTACCTACGTGCTCTATCTATCCCACCATTGAGCAACCGACCAAAGCAAAGGTGCTTCCAAGGGCTGATATATTCTTCGGTTCCTGATAACTTCAGCTCCCGGAGCGCGATCGTAACCAGTGCTTGGTATGCAACTTAGTTAAGCGTACGAATACTTAACTGCCCAAAGTTCTGTGCTTGCGTCTGAGATAAGTGCACGAAGCCGCATTGCAATGTCTGAGGGGACATTGTGGATTTACAGCAAGTCTGGGCTGGAGGGTCTGTATTGTCTAATAACCGTAAGGTACAGGCAGTGAAGATCGGTAATCACAGGTAGCCAGGACTAGAGATGTGTTGTTTGAGTATACAAAGAGAATAATAAATACATGAGCTTGCTTACCGGTGTATGTTTTGAAGGTTTCCGTCAAGTGGTCTGTCCATTCTGAGCCAGTAACCGTTCTCTTGGGAGTTTAAAGCCCTGAAGTGCATATCAATCCGTGTCCTCTTCAAATTGAATGGCTGCATTGTTTTGGTTCTTAATAGGCATACCTATTTCCACGAGGCGTATAATGTAGGAAACGAAGATTTACTACCTCTTAAGTCTAAACTGCTACAGTATGAATTCGTACAACACGACCCCAATCGTCTTGGCAGCCGCTACCACAACAACCCCAGAGTCGGGGTTCGCTCATTATTGCCTACTAGGTCTACTTGCAGCTCTCCATATATGTAAGGTACTAGGTTGATTCCCCCTTTGCATCAGGATCCGGAAGTGCCGAGGTCCCAAGTAATCAATGCCCAATATCCGCCAACAAGCCACCTGCAGACAGGTAAATAACAACCTAACTTCATCACACCCTACTTCGTACTTCCCGATGTAGGTCAATAAAAGCCAATTGATATCGTTTCGGATTTCGTATCATTTGCCTTATGCACCTAAGCTTGACACTTTCGTCGATCGCTGCCTGAGGCCGGTACGAGCACTATCTATCCATCTGTTCGATTGCGCGGTGGCTGGCTTTCCCCATTGCTCGTTGATTGAGTACGGCACAGGCGGTGACCAAATGTTCCCGACAGTCGGGAATTCTTGATGCGAATTCCCGGATCGTCCTTGACCGCATCCCTTCACAGATTGAGATTGCAGCTCCACTACCCTACAACCCGTTGATTCTCAATACCTATATCGTTGGAAGGACTGGCGGCAATAGAGAGAGACAGGCGACACCATGGACTCGGCGGAAATCGCGCCGCCCACCACGGATCTCCCATCCGGGGAGCCCGTCCCAATGTCGAGTGCGCCGATCCCACAAGCGAAACCGCTACCTCTTATGGATCTCATCGACGCGGCCCCATCTAACATTGACGCGTTCCTTGCCCACCTACACCGCTGTCTCCAGACCCCCTCCGGCATCGACACCATCCTCCTGTTCCTCTGCTACACCTCGCGCCTGGGCGCATCCGTGCTTCAGTCTGCAACTGTGCCTGCCATCAAGCGCAGCGCAGAGCGACTCCTGAAAACAGCAGATGCTCTTCCGCCTTCGGCAACCCTCGTCTTCTCTTCCAAAGCCTTCCCATCCCGTAGCGTCGCCGTCATCCTCCAGATAGCTAAACGCCTCAGGGCCTTCAGCGTCCTGCTAAGCGACGTTCGCACGTTCATGCGACTATGGGGTCTCCTTAACATGTACTTCTGGGCCCGCGGTCTGGTTTTCAGGTGGCACCAGTCGCAGGAGCGGGACGGACAGCCCAAGGCGGACATGGTCGAGACCGTTATCGCCTGGGCGCAATTAACCGCCTGTGTCATCTTCCAGTCGCTCGAGAACGGCGCGTATCTCTCATCCAAGGGGGTGCTGGGCTGGGCCCCTGCCACCCAAGCCAAGGCTGCGCGCTGGAGCGCGCGCTTCTGGGGCGGCTTCGTAGGCATTGAGCTGGGAAGGCTCGTTTACGAGCTCCACAAGCGCAGCCAGCGCAGCGCGAAGGAGCGCATCGGGGATAAGACCATCGCCGAGGTCGAGCTGGAGGAGCGCGAGTGGAACGCGACTTGGCGCAAGAGCATCGTGCGAAACGCGGCCTGGGCACCGCTCACCGTCCACTGGAGTCTGGAGAAGGGCTACCTGAGCGAGATGGCCATCGGTGCTATAGCCAGTATTCCGGGTTTCATCCAGATGCGCGATCTGTGGAGGAGGACTGCGGATTAAGAAGCCGCTTCTTATGTCGGATTTGAGGGAGGGGTATATAGCTGCGAGCGCGGTATTTTTCGAGGGTATAGCCAGGTTTTACAGTTAACTGGTGGACCACGGGCCAGTTGAGATAATGGACATGGACATATGATGACGACGACTGCCACTCCCCTTTTTTCATAGTAGAATATTATTGTGTCTTACCGCTGCGGAAACTGTTGAATTAGCCACCAGTACTTGTAATTTATAAACGTACAACGCACCCCTTCCAAGAATGTCTATAGCCACGCACGCTTCGAGCCAAACCAGTTTGCAGAGTATCAAGCAGCCGGCCCAACGCAAACCTCGTAATTAGTCGCTTAAAGCAGATGCTACAATTAACAGTCTTTGAGCTTAAACAACCAGACATACACTATTCACGATGCAAAGACTTTTGTCGCAAGCCACCGACTTGCCACATTGTCCATAGCTGGTATGAGATATGAGGAACCACCACGGCCATTGCATCTACTGAGCGAAGTTGGCTTTTAATCATTCTGTAAGGGTTAATGCGCTCCATGCCCTTGCACAATTGAGTTCATGATATTTCGAAGTCTTAAAGACGACCTTTTGCCATGTTAAGAGGCCGCAGCGACATGTTGAATGCTTCCGCCTCCGGTATGGCGGGTGATAGAAGTGCGTTTGTTACTCGAGACGTCATATTTTTAATTGCAATTCTTAGACGTTGATCCGTAACTACAGGTGATGTCGAAGATGTTGGTCGAGTCGCTTCTCAGGCTCCAAGTAACGCACGAATGGTCGTCCGAAGAAAACAAGAGCGACTTAGTCTGGACGACCGACCCAGAACTCGCGGTAAGGAAGAACGGCAAACATACGATCCTAAGGATTCTATCCAATCCAGATCGCAATGATCGTTATAACTCTGGACCACGAGATATCACAAACGAGATTCATGTCAGGCCTTCCACCGTCCAGGTCGAATTCCCGGAAGCATCGTCATCTTACATGTTGATAGACTCATCCGTACCCTCTATGCGCAGCCTTCATATCACACGAACATGGGTTGAAATCGCTGTGCGCTATTCATGTGTAGTAGCTCTCAAGGTCGAGGGCATTGAAGAATTACATGTTCGTCGTTCTCGGCTGCACCGTAGATACGGTCAAAGAGTTCATGCCGTCTCAGAGAAACAAGCTTCACACATACACGTCCCTTGAGAGCAGTGTGTCCCTTGTCACGAAGAGACTATTGAGGGGAGCAGGCAATCCCGTCAAGTGTGTCACATCAATCACGGTACTCCCCTTTTGGGGAGGTTTAGCCAAATGGGAGATACTAAACCTGACTTGTCCCCTAACATCAGTTTGTTCTGATAAGGACGAAGACATAGTCACTTAGATTCGGCTACAGAGCGTCCAAAAGTTAATACGTCGGTGGAAACGAAGCCCAATAGACACGAGGCAATTTGAGACTGAATACCACAGTCTCTTCATCTGAAGATGAAGTAGTGGTAACGAAGACAGGGACATTGCTTGGCAACAATGACTTGATGAAGCGTGAGGGAACATAGGGAGGTAGATAGCATCTCGACGCTTGCCCCTGCTTAGTAACTACGCAAGTAGTCTCGGTCGCCGTATAAGGAAGTGTGTACTGATGTGCTTGTCCCTACCTAATTATCTCGACCAGTGCGGCTTCGAGAGTAGGTGGCACTTCGTGGAGAAGTATGACGGCCAGACCCGCAGTATGAGAACAGAGCCATCGCATACCGATTCGCGGAGATCGACGACAGAGCGGAAGCCTCAATCTCTCTGAAATCGTTGTTGTTTCCTGGCAAGGTGAAGCAATGGTACCTATCACACTTGAACAAGTGGGTGCCAAAGCTTTATTCGCCAGTGACAAGACCTAACTTACTCGTTGTTTGGCCTAGCAGGAGATCTTGGACAATCTCTCACCCAATGGATGCTACAACACAGTGCCAAGCACGTACTGTTAACAAACCGAAATCCTCGCACCGCTAAGCAGTGACTCGACAATTTGTGCAGTATTGGAGCTGATATTAGGATATTTCCAAAGTCATCACTCCCTTCTTCCTAGGTTGAGCAGGTATTACAGACGCTGGCATAATGTTATAATGATATCACCGATTGGTCTGCTTTGAAACAAGTAGTGGAAGAAGTTATGGCAGCCATTCTTCCTACTACACGCATCGCGAATGGAGCTATGGTAATCGAGGATATGCCCGTCGCGGAAATGACACTTGAAAAGATGGAGGAAGTTTTAGGGCCGAAGGTCCAGGGGATCGTCCATCTCGGCGGACTATTTTGGGACATGACCTTGGACTTTTTCATCTTCATCTCCTCTGTGGCGGTCGTGGTCGGTAGCAGGGAGCAGTCGAGGTACTCGGCTGCCAATGGTTTCATGTCTAGTCTCGCGGCTGAGCGGCGCGCTCGAGGTTTAGCCGCGTCCGTCATCCACATCGGTGCCGTTGTTGGAGACCGGCTGTCTGGCGCGCGAGGTAAGCCAGGGCACGCGGGATTACCTTCGCAAAACGGGTTGCATGTGGGTGTCTGAAACCGGGTTTGACCAAGTCTTTGTTGAAGGGTACTCGCTGGTTCACCGGCGTCGGGAAGAAGCCACGGGCTAATTAGTGGCCTGAACATTGGAAAAGGCGTCGAAGAGTTTGCCGGTTAGTATGGAAATAGTAGTCTGAGCACGTTGTCATCGGCCAGGATAATACTAGGCCTTTAGAAGGCGAGTCAAAGAAGGGTCTGCCCTTTAGAGTAGAAGCCGCATACACTACGAGTCTAGGCGAAGCTCTTAGAATAGTAGCCCGTAAGTAAAGAAAAGTTAAATGTTAATACTGTTAGATATTTCGGTCAAGGTTTTGGTTCTTGCAGTCGTTTCTTGAAGAAAAATCTTTTCTAATGTGTCCTATCTACTCTCTCTCAGGGGGTCCTCTAAATGTTACCGATCTTGACCGTGCAGTCGAGTGGTTGGTAAACGGCACGATGGCCTACGGACCAGTTTCGAGGACCTTAACGGAAAACCCTCACAGATAAACCATGCGAAGTCAATCCTGAAACTAGAAGTCAAAGTTACCAGCTGCAATATGGAAGTGATAGCGGAATTCGACAGGATGGAGCAGCATGTCTTTGATCTAGGGTCAGGAGAAACTATGAAGATTATCCTACTGCAAGGTTCCCCGGAGTTTCACCACCCAATTGTTTCCTATCATCACATCAATATGGACGCGGTTGGTTTCCAAGTCCTTGTTGCGGAATTGGCAGAAGCATACGGGGCACCAAACTTTGTCAACTAGTGCTCCAGTACCTACGCTTTTCAGAGCTGCAGCGCATGCGTTTTAATTATGGCAAATGCAAGACCAGGTCGCTTCCTGGCGAGAGCACGCCCAATTACCAGGACCTCTACCTATTCTTCCCCTGTCGCGTATAACCTCACGGAAGCCGGTGACCAGTTATGGTTTCCATAAAGCAAGCACGGGCATCAATACGGCCTTAAAAAAACGCATACAAAGATTTTGTCGGGAACAGAAAGCCACAGCATCCCACTTTTACGATACCGCACTCACGGTCCTGTTAATGCGCTTTAGAAAGGTTGAAGACCTCTCAGTTGGCATTGCAGCCGCTGGTAGGACGGATGCCGAGGAGTTCAGCAGTGTCGGCAATTATCTGAACATCTTGCCCCTCCGTCTACGGCCGATAACCTGGAACTCGTTCGCATAAACTCGACAAGAGACTAAACGCACATTTCATGCTGTCACAGAGACTAGGATATATAAGGATGTATCCAGAGCCCAGAGAAAGCAATATAACTGGTATTTGATGGGGAGACTGAGATGACATACCTTACTTCTAAGTCGTGCCTAACATTGCAATCGGGATCGTCACTAGAGCCAAGGCCAAAAGTTGTTGCTGGAGTTATCTTTGAAGTATTACGTTCTATCAGGTCAAACTTTACCATAATAGTTAGAATTACCCGTATATGTGATTAGCAGCTAATAAAGAAGCCGGACGATTCAAGGCAGACATGTAAAATATCATATATTACATAATACATGGAGGTCGACAGTATAGGAAAAGGGGTGCTGATAGCATCATCAAAAGGGGCCAGGGGTTAGGTGATGTGGGGAAGGGAGCCTAATAATAGAAGAGAAGCTCGATGATGCGGCTAAGGAAAGACGGTGGTAGTAGGCAACAATCGTGACAAATGGTTTAGCTACGAATTACCGTGATGTTGATCGTCAAGGTAGGAACTAGCAGCACCTTTTAATGGGATCCAAGTTATGTTAAGCTAAATAGCCCGGAGTGTGGACCGTTTATGATAGCTGAGGTGCAGCTGTAATATTTTCAACCTGGCGGCTCTTAATGCCATCCCTTCGTGAACAATACAGTATGAAAGTTTTTAATGCCCACCGCTGAACTCTTTAATGTTAGTGGCCGAATCACATGCGGTGGACTCTATGTACCGTACCTGTATATTCGTGTTCTTAGGAGAGATGTAAAGTTTTGTTAAGCCAGGGCTCACCCGAAGCAAGTGCGTGTGGAGAAGTTGACGTCGGTACCGGAATGCTCCTACTTAGGCTAGCCATGGCCGAAGGAACCGAGGCACAAGCACCACTTCGGGGCACAGCCTTGAGCGGACAGTACTGTAGCGTGAATCGCCGAAAGGAACGCTCGAACCTCCCACGCACTCAACAAAAACATCACACTTTCAATCCGTCCCCACGCCAACGCATGCCAGTCATCGCATGTCATTCTAAGGCTCCGATCGCATACCGATGAGTTTCTTCAGATGAGGGGTTGACTATTTATTTTTCCTGCCGTGCGAACGCGCATGTAATTATATGCCGGCGGACATGGCGTCCGATGTATCCCATTCCACGACTCTGAGCCCGACTGGCACCGATGCATTCCGTTCCCATGTCCTCTCCAACTCTATTTCGTCCCTAGCCTCGTCCGCAAGCTCCCGTCCGTCATCCTCTAGTATATCTAAGACTTACCGCCAGGCCTCGCAATTGTTTCTGACGCGTCGCCTGCCGGAGGCGCTGTCGACAGTACAGCCGCTCATCACACCGCCCGCCGAGGATGCAGATGCGAGTGGTCACACCGAGCCTGCACCCGTTGCGCGGGCATCTAGGTCAACGCGTATAAAGGTCTGGAGTCTATACTTGACCATCCTGAACGCCATCCTTGAATTGGAACCCGATGAGGGGAAAGACACCTTCGGCGTTCAAGAGTGGCGTGCTCTGTGCAGCAAGGTCAGGGACGGAGACGTATGGGAAGAGGTGGTCCAGTTCGGTTATCATGGTGTCGAGGGAGATGTTGACTCAGATGTAGTCATCAACTTGTAAGTTCGATCTCATATATTGGGTGGGACAGTCATATGCATCTACCTAGTGAAGATGCTGCGCACGCAACGTATTGGGGATGAGGGATTGTCACTAGGTACATCCCAAGAGCTTGGCTGTCGTAGAATCAAGGAAGTCGGTGACTATTTTCAGCAGTGAAAGTCAACGATTATACACTTGAGGGAGAGGCCGACGATTGTATTTCTAAAGAGGGGTTTGCCAACGATTTTATCATTGGCTAGCGTCTCAATCGTCACTTTTTCCAAAGAGGCAGTCGATGACGGTACCTTAAGGGGAACTCATCCATTGTACTCTTTAAGGGGGTCTTACCAATTCGTGCTGCAGAACCTCATCCCTTCCTTGAATGTTGACTGACGTGAGACCCGCAGAGCTACACTCTTACTTGCGCATGCAAGGAGCCAGGTCTTGAATCAAAAGCGATTGGAGAACTACTTGGCCGCATCCAGTACACCAAACCTCGATATTTCTCAACAGTTGGAGGCAACGAACCCGTCTCGAGTATCTTCTCGAACCCGGCGAGCACATTCCAAAGGGCCTAGCGGAGCTGACACGCCGAGGGACCTAAATGCGAGAGTCAAGATCTTGGAGCTCTACACGTTACATGTCTTGTTACGTAACGACGAGTGGGACTATGCCCGGGAATTCATAAGCGTTAGCTCAGTGCTGGATGAGGAGAGGAGGGAAGCATTTCTACAAGCTCTCCAGAGCCTACAAGATGAGAAAGTAGACGTGGAGCGGAGGGAACGTGAGGAGAAGCAGAGACAGGACGATCAACTGCAAAAAGATTTGGAGGAGGCCCGGAGGCTGCGCGCAGAGAACGAGGCAAGAGAACGCCGGCGTGTAGAAGAGGAGCGAGCAAAACGGGAAGGCAGCGAGGTTGACTATGGCGTTGACAGTACCCCAAATTCAGCTGGACCCAGCAAGGCCACACGCCCCAGACCTGGATCATCTGCAATATCACGCCCAGCAAAGTCGTCCGCCGCGAAAGCTAAAGGAAAAGCCGCAGCACAGCCCGGTATTGGTGCTCGGGCCGCTATGATTCTGGCCAACCTACGAAACGTCATTGAGCAGATGGGTGGCACGTTTATGGCGAACCCAATGCTACTGATGAAGTTAATGGCTTTCATTATTTCATTTGTTATCATGTTCGGCAACAGGAATATCCGGGAACGGATTCAGCAGATTCTCGGAAAGGGCTGGAGTAAAGTGAAGGCAACGGCAGGGATGGGCGTCAAAGTCAGCTATATCTAGTCGCATTAATATTTCTGTCCCCATCACAATATAATGGTGTGCAGCACCAATAAACGGTGCGCGCCATACCCCGGACTGCAACATCTCGTTTGTTAGTGCCCGAAGGCAATAAGTTCCTAGGCGGATGAAAGAAGCAGGCGGGAATTGATATCAAATCCAGAGTTTTCAACCGTCGAATTCGCCGAACGCCCGCCGATGCAATTGTAACGTGGAATCCCCCTGTGTGTAACAGATGGACCGTACCAACATGTTCCCAACTGACGTAAAACCCCTTTCCCAAAAGCGCCCAGACCCGGGCGGCACAAGTGCTAGTACCCCGTCCGATTTGTTTTCTTCTGGTAGAATAACTACACACACTCGGAGTCAGCATCGCGTCCCGGCCCGCACTAGGATATACGGCTTCTATGTAGTGAGTGGGACTCACGTCGGTCCTGGAGCTTCCGAGGTTTATGATCTTGGGGCACCCGTCGCGGTCCTTCTCGAGGCGCGTGCACTCGAAGCAGTAGAAGGCGTCGGAGATACCCTCGCCGCCGCAGACGACGCACTTGTTCTGGTAATTGCCGAAGCTGCACTCGTCGCAGATGCGCACGAGCGTCGTCGGCCGCACATACGAGTCGCACACCGGGCACTTCCCGTCGCACTTGTCGCACAGGCGCCCGATCGCGATGCCGGACTGCTTGCGGCACATTACGAGATCGCTGCATTGGGAGGGGACGTCAGTTAACGAACAACAACAGCCGGACGGACGGGAAGCGGGAACGAATGGCGCGACTTACGGATGGTGGCGCGACATCTCGTGGTTTGTCTAAAACTCAGATGCGTTTTCCCGACTAGTATTGGAGGCGAAGTATGATCTGAGAGAGTTCGCAATGCTAAAAGGGCCTCAGGTTTTCGATATGTAATAGAGGGGAAGTGAAGTGCAGAAGCGTAAGGATTGTTCGTGACAGTAATAGCCGCGTATAAATGATTTCTCAGCCTTGCCACTACTCTGATATTTCTGGAGATTTCTCTGAGACAAGGTCAGCCTTGGTTTGGAGCTTCTGTACTTATGTAGGTACAGCGTATACATAAGCTATACAAACCACGTACAGAAGCCTTGAAGCTACTACTTTACAGTACAAGAGCCGTTTTGCATATCAGCGCCTCATGCATTATTATATATGCAACTTGGGGCATGCCTATCTGGTTGGTTGCATAACCCGCCAACAAGTGGATACATGTAAATACCCGAGTACCTGGGTTCATTGATTAGCCTTGAATCTCAAATTCCCCAAGACCATCGTGCTTCGCTACTGAGATCTCGTTCAGCCTTGCGATTACCTCCCATTCTCGGTAAAATTAATTGTAGGTAGTCTTAATTGTCTACCTTTTACTACTCTTCTGCTCTCCCTTCTTGATTATCTAATGACCGGTATATCACGTATCGAGGCCGTACCTTTTACTTCATATAGATAGATATATGGTTGCTTCTAACTCCAGGTCAATATCCTCTGCCGCTTCTGCATCATGTCTGCCAATGATAAGAGGTAAAAGAGAGCCTGGGCTACCTTCTGTATCGCGAACACCAGTGGGCTAACAATTTGGCCTAGTCCTCCCAGACCGTCTCGTCCAGGCCTAGAGTCAAAGGCTGTCGAGCCCGTCCAAGACGACACAGCGCATAAGCGGAAGGCATCATCACCTCCGCTTACCGACCATGAGCCCCCAATCTCACCGAAGAGGAGCAGAGTCGATGACACAACCGAGAGGGACGCGTCATCAAAATCACCGCATGTGCCGAAGGACCGAAGCGCAGAACGCCGTCAAGGCACGTCGCAAGAGGAGAGGAGCCGTGGAAAGCGGTTGTATGGTAGTTTGCTCAATACATTAAGTCAAACCACTGCCAACTCTCAACAGAAGAGACGGCAGGAAATTGAGCGACGACAACAGGCCAAAGCTTCCCAACAACGAGCCGAGGACGATAAACATAGACAAGAGAAACTTGCTAGGCTTAATGCCGCACGCAAGGTGGAACAGATCAAGTTTGACGAACAAGTTGTAAGGCGCTCTTCCACTTCATTGAATCTAAGGTCCCCGTATTAACAGGGATTCTCTAGATGCGTACGCGACACTTGGATATGCTTGCGAAGGCGCGGTTCCTGCACACCAGAAACTGTCCCAGTATAGTAAGTCTGCCTAATGTGCAGGATAGTCGTTGAAGCTGACCACGACCACAGTATTACTCGCCCTGGGAAAAGACACCTGAGCAACGAGCCATCATCCAGGAACAGATCCGAGAGGCTGAAAATATCGTTGACAGGGAAGTGTCCGACTTCAGACGCCGCAAAGAACAGAGGCTCAGAGCTCTTGGCGTCGCTATCGAACCACCTACGCCCGAGACTAAAGAGGCATTACGTAAGACCGTCGATGAGCGTCCCACTGATACTTGGCAATCTGATTCTGCTAATCATGCTCCTTCAAATGCTAAGGTCGGCCATGTAAAAGAATCAGATGACGCCGGTGACGTCATGGTGGAGGAAGCTGAAGACACCGTTATATACTAATTCTTCGTCTCCAAACCTTGTTGGTCTTGCCTTATCATGATTTGGCGCTCCGGCCATCATAGAGTTGGTTTGGACGGCGCATCCGCTGTTTCCGTTGGCGTCTCATGGGATTCGTTATGATAGGGATTCAGAGCTGGGTGTATTTCTATGATGGTAAGCAACGGTTGCACCTTTGGTATGCCCCTGGGAATTTGCAAGCGGGAGGTCGTTGATCCTCAGACACCTAGTTAAATCAAGTGGTCTTCGGTATCGTATGCTGTCTCTGCTAATCTATGCAATCTCCTCGGCCTACCGTACATGTTCTGACGTAAAGGAAAGTTACTGCTCATTGAAATTGGGCACACCTCACTTTCTCACTAAGAACCTCTAAAAAGTTCAACATTCTCATTAACATGTAGCTCTATTAAAATGAATTCGTTAAATTTAATACGCATACATCGCTGTGCTGTTTTATATACGAAGTTTAGGATAGTTAATTTTGCTGATTTTTAGTATTAATGAGTACGAAGTTATTATGGGGTAATATTATAACTTATACTATTAGATTTTTATAGTTGTATATAATTTTTACAAGGATTAACAGGTTTTATTAAAGCACTTATATTACTATTACGTTATATATAAGTTATTACACATTTATAAATAACTCTTAATATATTTAAATCTTTGTATAGTTATGTTGTATAATTATGCATTTAAATGACCTCTTTTGTTACCTCAGCTAGCTCAGGCCTCCCTGGCTCGTTCTCTATTTTCTTCGAAGTCACTTAAGTACCGCTCCACAACGCTAAAAATCAACCAATCAAACCCCAAATCCCCGTAACGAGCCAGCGAGGCCTAAGTTCATGTTATGCGAAAGAAGGGTTCGTTCTGTACATTTTATGATTAAAAAAAACGAAATTCTGCAATATTTTAATAACAAGACGTTTCCTGTAATTATATATATATTCATACGAATCCCTTTATCATGGCTTATCATCAGTACCGTAATGGTCCTAATCAGGACCCTTTTGCCACTCCTAAACATTAGCGCGTCCATCAATTACAGCCCGAATACGTCGCGTTATTATCCCCTCTTTCAGAACACGACGAATCCGAATTCTCCTAGTTTTATCGAGCTACGCCTTTAAAACAGAATATACGCACGCGTACAATCAATTTCTGGCAACAATACCGAAGAACGAATTTAACGTTTGAAAATTTTATCCGTAATTAAATTCTTTGCGAAGATTTAGGCAAAGCTTCCAGTTTAACCACTCGAATTAATCGGTTAATTAACGTATTAAAAGAAGAACGAATACGGGATAGGTTATTGGCATGCGAAAGTTGGCAAAAGTTTATTATTCCTACTGATTAGGACCCTATCATAAGCAAATACCATAATACGTTACACGGGAAGCTTATAACTTTTACAAAAGGGCCTGGATTCCGCCGCCCGCCGGAGGATTTATTACTCGATGTTAAAATAATCCATATTACCTTAAACGAAGGTCAACGGTCTATAAACACGCTGGCTTCTAACTGGTTTAAGCTTTTGAATTAGGTAGTTATATACCCAAAGAAAAAGTGGCAATCGTATAATACGAAACCGAAGGCGAAGCGGTTTCGTGGTAATAACGATCCGGACGTTCTTACGCATCCTTTCCTTATGGTCCTAGCCATCATGGTTAAGATCGTTTCCAAGATTAATGGCAGTTATTTGCCCCATTTATTAGGCAAGTTTCTGTTATCCTCGGGTTTATCACGAAATGGGATTAATGTATTAAGGGGGTTAGGTATTTGCGAAAATTATATTACGTTAAACAAAAACGTAACCCGGTTATTAAAGGCAGCAAAGGTAATTACGCCATTTCCTTTATAATAATACCGTTTTAATTAGGATAAGCTAAGCTTTATAGCCAGGTACGACAGGATAATATTATGTTTTGGTACGATAACTTTAATATTTAAGATTATGTTTATGATATAACGCTTCGATACGGTTTCGTTATGCGGAACCTTACTACCGCCCTTGCCCGTCGTTATAGCCGTATCCTTAAAAAAAGATTAAAGCAATTTATGTTCCGTCCTAATCAGCATTACAAAATAAAATGGTTCCACGAAACGCTATAACAACATCTGGTACTACCAGATACTTCCCGTTAGTTCGTGATTAATACTATCCGGAGTTTATTTCCTGCTTTTATTAATACGCTTTATAAACGAAATAAGCAAAAATTCCCAAGCTTTCCTAAACTAAAGTATTTACCGTATAATAAACGCCGTTCGATTTTATTAGGTGCAATTAATTAAAATAAAAGCACCATCGAGGGTACCTATGGCGTTTATCGAAAGATTTTTCAGGAAATATGCGGTTTTAAAAAAGGATAATCCTATCGGTTTTCGAATTGCCTTTATTTTATTTACGGGGATTAAAAGATAACCAGTTATATCCGGAAAATACAGGCCAGTCAAACCGAAGCAGCCGATTTATATAATAGGAAACGGTAGCTTCTTCTCGTTCCTGCTTTGTTCCATATACAAATGAATTTCCTACTTATACTTATACGTACCTATTGGCCTGACAATATTGACGGGGCGCATATAACGTAAGCAACCTTAAAGGCGGATCGTTAGTTCTTGAATAGGATAACGCAGTTATATCAAAAATCGCTAAAGTTCCATTTCTTTAAACCTTTTATTCTTTATATGCATAATGCTTGCATATTTACGTTATTTTTACAAAAACTACGCGTCCGATACGAACCGTTCGTAAAAAAAGCATTTAACGTATGCGGAATTATTAGGAATAAATCGATCGAAGATCTTTTTTCGAAAGTCCAGCTTACCGAGTTTATTAAATACATATGTTCCCGGTTAACCGTCGTTAAGTTCGAGACTATCGCGCATGATGTGGTTTCGAAGTATCTTAGTCGCGTTAGGTGGATAGGGGAAGCATTGCGGGGTCTTAATTAGGACGCGTTAATAAATAGGGGTCCATTTAACGAAGATTTTTTGTTATTATTTGCTAATAATATGTTATCTGGTAACATAAATAATTTAACGGATAGTTCGTAAATATTTTATCTTTTAATTCGGGAATATAACTTATATATATTACTTCCTAAATAACGTGGTCCTGATTAGGACGTCCCAAAGGAAATCCTCCTATCAGCTAATTATAGGGCTAGCCATATTTTTAGTGCGGATGATATTCCGTAGGGTGACAACTTTTTCGACCCGACTATTAATAATAACCAACCGTCAAACGATATAATTCCTGTCGATAAAGAATTCCGAAGTTATTGCCGCTTTTTTTAAAAAGCCCAGGTTTATTTATGCCTTTCGTATTAAAGTGGTGTAGGGTGCAGTATGGGTGCAGCTGCAGCTCTGTTTCTAGCTGCTTCCATTCATTTCGCCGGTGGGCTCCAATGGAGCGACATCCAGTGGGTCGACGACGGTCTATAAAGTTCTGACCTGGCAACTTTTGTATGTAGTCTTTTAGAGAACCAAGGCACGCCCGACAATTCCTTCTCCCAAGCAACCAGTCAAGATGTCTTGCATACACCAGCTTCGATAAGCCCCGTCCCAATTCATTTGGCTGCCAAGGAGAGGATCGAACTCTCGATCTTCCGATTAACAGTCGGACATGCTTTTAGTTGGCTGCCGGGCTTCGGTTTTCTGGGAGAGGCTTTTCTTAGTTGATTTGTATGTAAGATTCTCTTGATTTGGTTTGCTTCCAAGGGCTGTTACTATTATTATGTCGCTCGTTTTGGTTATTCTTTTCAGTTCTTTGATTCGGGGACAGGTTAGGTCCAAAATGGCTTTCAAAGCATTCTGATCGGGACGTTTCTGACAGCTTCCTATATTTTCTGTTGGAAAAAGTCTACAGCTACCCCGCAGCTACGTCAGCCATTTACCCCTCAGCCAGTTTATTGCCTCGCCGTCAATAACAGCCCATTTCTGTTAGCTTTCCATCAGTTACGTCGCTAGAATGGGTTGATTTCGTCCTGATCAGGACAATTCCGACACCTCTGCATACGATTTTTGTACGGATATATCTTTTTTGTCCACTTTTGGCCATGGCTAGCTACAGAAATTCGTCAGCAACAACAACTGCAGCCAGCTTCCATTAGCTGCATCGCCGGTATTGGTTATTTCCTGTTGATCGGGTCGATTCCGACAAGTATGCGCACATTTTCTTTGCCGAAACGTCTGTACTGTCTGTCTTCAGCTATGGCTTCCGACAGCCAAAGCGCCAGGTCAGCTACTGCTACGTCGACAGGACCGGTCACTTTATCATCGATCAGGTCGTTTCCGACATTTCTACATACAATTACTTAGCCGAAGCGTCTCATCCTTCCATTCGAAGTGGCAGCTAGCCATTATTATCGACATTGCCACCGCCAGTCAAGAACCTTACTTCAGAATCGACGATTTCCACCCATTATCGACCTACCACTATTGCGAATAGAGACCGAGCGACGCATGGAAGAACAGAAGATAGTTTTGGTCCGCGAATTACGTACATTTTTGGAAGAGATTTTGGGATCCTGAGATTGGCACCCGCTACGGCAGTCTGGTAAACGGTAGCGTGCATATCTTCCGGCTGCAATTAGATTTTGACTTGGAATGAGACAGATAGGCCTGGACAGCGGTCGGAAGGGAGCGCAGGTTTGAGAGGATACATATTGATCAGTCAGTTTTGTATGGATTCGAAGGTCAGGAGTGTCAGAAAGTCTCATGTGTTACCGGCCCATGGTGGGCGAAGCTCCGAGGGGTCCTAGGGAAACCCAACTCAGGGGGTTCTAGGGACGCCCTAGTCAAGGGAGGCAAAAGCATCCAAGGGAGTGGAAAAGCAAGACAAGCTTGCAAGTGAGGTCCAGGGAGGTCCGGTTAAGGGAGGTCCCTTTGGGGACTAGTCCTATGAAGTTGTATGGGATTTGCATGGCAAGGAATAGTGCAGGGCACCCCGATTTTTTTTTTCTGCCCCCCCTGAGCCTGGGATTTTTGTTGGTTTTGTTTTGCAGCGTCGTCAGGAGCCTTCCGCTGCAAAAAGGGAGGATTGAAGTGGTGTAGGGTGCAGTATGGGTGCAGCTGCAGCTCTGTTTCTAGCTGCTTCCATTCATTTCGCCGGTGGGCTCCAATGGAGCGACATCCAGTGGGTCGACGACGGTCTATAAAGTTCTGACCTGGCAACTTTTGTATGTAGTCTTTTAGAGAACCAAGGCACGCCCGACAATTCCTTCTCCCAAGCAACCAGTCAAGATGTCTTGCATACACCAGCTTCGATAAGCCCCGTCCCAATTCAGTATGCCATACGTTATGGCGACGTTGGTTATATTAGACGGCTAATACCGATATTATCGGTCCTCTTTTATGGGGCCGGTTAAACTAATTACGGCAAAGAAATGCTTTATTTCGACTGGATATTACGTTCTGCAGTATCAGATCGCGTGCTTAGGGATTCGATTCTAGCATTAAGTCTGGCTCTTATAAAATCTAGGGAGAAAATATGGAAAATATTTGATTGAGAGGGCGAATATTATAACCTATGGCTTGCTGGCGAACTCCGCCGATCGAGAAACAATATACATAACGTTGATATTGTTTTTTTCCGAGATTCGTTTTTGGTTAGGTACCGTATTTCCCTTTAGCGCGAATTTTATGCGCGTTATGTTTTTTTGCAAGATAGGCGCCATGTTATTCGAGATTCCCGTACGGAAATCTTTGAACGTTTACATTTTTTGTTTCGTAATTTTTGGCTTATTAAAGAATATCCATTTCGGGCTAAAAAGGATGGCTGGGAATCCGAAGATATTTTGGCCGCGGGCCGGAAAGTTATGGAGGCTAGGTTTGTCGACTTTAACGATACCGTACCTATTGCTGACGACGAAGGTGGGTTTAATTGGTTGGATATAATAAAGGACGAAAATTAACTTATAAATGGCCTTAACGTAGCTACCCGCATAACTCTTAGTACGGAGTTCGCTAGGGATAATTTGGTTTCGGACGACCGTAATATCCTGCATACGGAAAAAGGTTATGATTTTATAATACAGATTGTGAATAATTCGGTAAATAGTTTTGATTAGGATTATCCGTTATCCTTTACGTCGTCGTCGGATAAATAAAGTAAGGATTTGTTAAACGAAAACGAACCGTTAATATAATTCTTTACTTTCTTACTATTCCTATATTTTGTTATAATTTATGTAAGGATTTAATTTTAATATTAATATAACTTATTATTCCGCATAGTTTTGATTAAGGCCGTTTAATTCGGAAGTCTTATTTATAATAATACTGTATAAGTTTTTCGTATTAAAACAAATTAACGTATTAATAGTATCGTATTACTTATAGCTAAATATATCGCATAATTCTGTATTAACCCGTATACTTCGTATATAATTAACTTACCAATTAACGTTTTTACGTATTTTCTGTGATTTCTGCCTTTGCCCCTGCCCTTATTCGAGCGTTATTATAACTTGTGCATTAATAACCTTATCCATATTAGTAGGACTTAGGATTATTTTCGTCCTAAGCGTTATATCCGGGTTTAAGTCTTTCTGGAAATCTTTATTCGGGCCATATAATAATACCTTATATTTTGGGACCGCGTGTAAACATTCCTCGCCGCGTTCCCATGTACAGTTTGCACATTTGTTACCCGCATAACCCCGTAGATTATAGCATTTATAGAACGGCTATATGATATATACCTTTTGGTTAGTCGGTCCGGTTTATGAAGTTATGAACCTTTTTTCGTATCGCTTATAAGGTGTTCGGTTTATATATCTTTTCCGTTAAATTACGAAAGCCGTAACTAATCGATTGTCCCTAGTTAGATTTGCAATCTAATAGCTTATAGGGCCCGCATAATCCGCCATGACGTAAATCCTGTTCTATCGGGCGTTACTTCTTAAAATGTCCCGAACGGTAATATTGGCATTTAGCGCTTATATAAATGCCAAACCTTGCGAGGATAGGAAGTCCCATTTATGATATAAGCTTTTCGCGATACCACCGAGTTTAAAGATTATTATTAATCGTAAGATTTACCTGATTAGCATACGGTCGACTTGGCGCTAAGACGTAGGGTATTTATAATCTTCCAGTTCTCCCCTATATTAATATAACCTTATGGCATAAACCTGGTGTCTGGAATCGGCTACGTATAGTATGCGCTTTTTATAGGGTGCGTCTTAGATTTTGGGACGGTCGAATGTTGTTTAGTTAATACGAAGTTGCTTTGATTAGGACGAGGCCTCAGGTTATGCTGTGTCGCGGGTTGTTCTGGTAATGGTTCTGGCTGTTTATTGGTTTGGGATCTTGTTACCCGTTTTTAAGGTTGTTCTTTGGTGGCATCATTAACGAATTTAACATGTTTGGTGGAAAGTTCAGAGTTCGCCGGGTGTGTTTAAGGTGTATTGTCGTCAGGATTTTTAAAAGAGGCTTTTAGTATATTGCTAAGATCGTTTATATCCTGTGATATTATGAAAAGTATGGAGGTATATTTTATGATAAATATTTCAAGTATTAAATAATACAGGTACGTTAATTTTACCTGTTATAATATAGGAGGATATGGAAGGGTATACGGAGTAAAGGTAGGTTATATTAAAATAGGTGGTGTTGGTTATGTATTAAGTAATTATAGCAATTATATTTAGTATGCATTTAAGTAAAGAAATTTTATGGATTGCTTTAAGTAGTTCGTAACAAAGGAAAAGTTTCGTATAATTTACATACGTTTGTTAGTTCCTTCCTTATACGTTATTATTTCGTTATAAGAAAAAATAACGTTAACTTTTAGGTTAATATTTAATAACCCATATAAACCTAACCATTTACATACCTATAATTATATAATCTTAAATTTCGTATGCATGTTAATTCTGATTATATATATTACTTTCGGATTCCCTTATAACTTATGGATTATTTATAGGCTTCGTTTATATATCATAAAACGTTACATATTTTTTCCTAATACCAATAATCCTTCCCGGATACCATTTAGCATATAAACTTTACCCGTTTATTGCATTTTGTACCTTAAGTTATTATTTCCCGTCCTGATTAGCTAAAAGTATTACCGGTAAGCTTATTATATCCCCAGATTTGCTATTTATAAATGCTTTTACGATGGTACCTAATATTATGCAGCCACCATAATAAAATTACCGCCGTTTGATAAAGCGAAGTATAATAACCGCGTTTTAGCGTAATATGGCGATTTAACAAAAGACTGGAATATATATGATAATATAAATGCCACCAGGTTGGCGTTCGATGCAAGCTATATTAATTGCGGCGCTATTTTCCTTACTTCCCCTATAGTTATATATACTGTCCTTCCAGACCTTGTACCAGTTAACAAGCTATTTTATTATGCCTTTAGATAAGTATTTGATAGAGTTATAGTACCTTAAGGCCTTGATAAAATAGGGTTTATTAATATATGCATAAAAGCGTGGTTTACTTACCGTTATATAATCCTTAACGTATATCTTATTTATGATAATATCGGAATCGTACTTAAATAAATGTTTAAAGGCCTTAATTACGCATATATAACTTATGAAACATTAATAGGAAACGCATTTATGTATATTAACAACATCCAGAGCCAGTTTTTACTACCGGAAAACGAAATTATAAAATGGTATGTAGCATTATTCGTTTTTTTCGTTATACCAGAATATAACCATAAAGTTAACGAATTAAAAATTACGAATTACTGGATGGTGGCTTTTTGGAATCGTAAAGCAGGTATTTTTCATATTATAGATTTAGTTACCGTATTCTATCTAGAAAAACGTGCAATTCGGGCCGTTAATCGTTTCCGGAAGTTTATGAATAATAATAACTTACATAATATGGATGGTACCAAAAATATGGCTGTTTTATGGTCCCGATTAGGATTATAAAACCGTGAAACCTTTTACGGTATACATTATGTAGATATTATTTTTATGATGTTAAGCGAAAAAAGAATCCGCCCTTATTTGCAGACCTATAACGAGTAAATTACTATGTACAAAGATTGGCTTTATAGGTATCGTGGCATATTCGGTGCCAACGCCGAGGCCTTTAATGGTTGTCCATCATGTCCGACTTTTCGTTTACCCATATGGGATTCCGATACAGAAGAATTCCGAGATTTACCCGCCATTTTAGTTACGTTAAAAGAAAAACAGCCCAGTACCAAAAAGCCGAAACCCCGTACCTTTACAGGTTTTGCACCTTAAAGGGAGAAGTTTCAAAAGCCGCAGCCGGAGATACCGGTAAACCCTAGCTTAAGGTACCTACTAAGGTACCTATCAATAAACGATTTGTTTAAGGTCTCGGCGAAATTACCTATCCCGACAAACTTACTACTACTAAAATCCCCATTAAGACCGCGACGAAATGCACGACGGGGATCCGGAAGTATTAATCAAAACCTTAAACTAACTACCATAAGAATATTGCAACTACCAAAATCCCCAGCCAAAAAACTTTAACGTACGTGGTAGGCCTTAAAGAAAGGTGGCTAAAGGCCGGCTCCAAAGGATACCACTTACGGTTACGGAAGAACAAGATTATAAAGCGTAAAAGCTTCGGATTTATTACAAGACCGGGATCTTAGACATTTCGAGCTGGTACTTAAAGAAAAGCGGACGTCGGAATAGCTATACCTATGGCGAGAGAATGGCCTCCCTGATATTGGCCAAAGATTATCCATATCATTTATTTACCCGCATAGTCGATTTTTTACGCCAGTTAATCGACCCGAGCCAAGGTATCCTAAGGGTTAAAAGGGATGGGAACATTTTAGAAACCAATACGATAAGCTCGAAAAAAGGGACCGGAAGGCAGGATTTAAAAAATATTAATTCGGTATTATAAATCAAGGGATGTAAGTTAAAAAGTATAATTTGCTAATAGCTGCGATAAATTATAGTTTATAACGTATTATATTAAAGTTCGTTAATTTCTTTAGTTTATAGGATTTATTATATATCCGTAATAATATATGGTTAATCCGGATTAAAAAGAATTAATATTTATAAACTATTTAACGAGTTTAGGATTAATAAAACGAATATGGTAAGTAAAAAGTATATTAATAGCATTATTCGCATTATTTGGCTACTTTTTTATGCGATTAAATTATTCTAGCATAAAAAAGATATGGTTTTGGACTTTAAGGTAACGTTTATATCCTGTAAGGACGTAAGTAAGTTGGCAAAGTATACTTATAACGTTTCTTACTTTAACGAACTTGAAGATATACCGTCAAAAACCGCAAAAAGTTAGAACGTCCGCCTTAACTTTCAGTATGTCGTAACGCTTATCCCGTAAGGACGTAAGTAAGTTGGCGAAGTATATTTATAACATCCCTTATTTTAACGAACTTGAAAATATACCGTTAAAAGCCGCGAAAAGTTATAACGTCCGCTTTAACCTTTAGTATGCCCTACTTATTAGCGACCGCGATTCCGCCTCGAAACCGAATGCGTTTTTTGCTATCCGTTCCGATTAGGACCGGCCGGGTTTCGTTTCTTAATTTTTGGCCTAATATCGCAATTATTACTATTATCAAACAAGCGCCGTTTGCTTCCAGCGCGCAACTTTATAACCTCGACAAGGATTATTACCTCGGCTCCATTTTCCGATATATTATCCATAGCGTCGGGCTGCGTATTATCGCCTTTTGGTGATGCCGGCGATTCCGGTAACGATATAAGAGCAAACGAATTATGCGAATGTGGGTACGGTAACGAAGGCGGCTTTGGTAAATCGGAAACATTAGGGAACTATAAGCTTTAAGCCAACGTTATAAATAAAGGCGATAAAGCGGGTTCCTGATTAGGACGATTTGATATATCGCAAACTACGCGTACGGATACGGGCGTCGTAATAACCGGGGTCGCGACTCCGAGTCGCGAAAGCGTATAAACCGCATGCCGGGTTGGTATTTAAACTGCTGGGATTACCGTCGAGTCCTCAACCACCAGTTCAAACCGAGCGGCTATATAAGGTATGCTTTGATCAGGACCGGGCGCGGCTTGCGACGGCTTCGCAATTCTTTCCGACGTCTGTTAAGCTTGTAACGCGGCAGAAGTCCGTATTTTATATAAATCGGTCCGAGGTATGGGGATATAACGCCGTTACTTTAAATCAAGCGAATTCCGCCGTTTGCGGAAAGTTTCCCGTACGTTCTATAAAATAAAAAGGACGGCTTTTTCGTGGATCAAATATAATACAAAAAAAAAGCGATCCTTTAAAACCTTTTAATATTACCATTTATCGAGTCCGGGAACCGCTTTAACCAAACCGGCTATATTTAGGACTAAGTAAAAACCTTTAACTTCGTTTAACTTATTCGGAAACGTATCAAGCAAAAACCGTTTAAGTTTAATAGGAATAAACGTCCACTTTATTCCTTTACCGCCGAACGGAAATAACCGTATAGAAAACAACTCGTTCGTTCGTCGTTCATACCATAATTCAATTATTTCCCAAGCAACCGCTTTTAACGAACCGGTTTTTGATTATTTTTACGCGGATTTCTTCGGATTCGAAAGTTCGGATATATGGATAAAATCAGGCGTATATAAGTTGTAATAAGGTCCAGCCGGAATAAGGTTATTACGGTCTTCTTTTAATATAACAACTTCGTTTTTTTTCAGATATATTAAGATCGCTTTACGTACGTATTCGCCGTTAAATAATGTACGTTAATAAGGCCCCATTTTCGTCTTATTCCGTAAATTAAGATTACTTTATTTAGGAGGTTTATAAATAATACGAATAATATCTTAACCAGCCAAAAAATAAGATTAGGATTCGATAATTATTTCGTTTTAATCGGGATCGTTCGCGATAAATTACGTATCGTTTTTTTTATTATCCGAATCCGTTACGTCGATTTCCATTAGGACCTTCGTATTCTTATAAGGGGTACGGTCCTTAGCTTACCGGGCCTAAGTTTTTATTATTATTTTAGCTAATTTTATAATAAACGGCTCGGTTCCATATTTATCGAATATCTAATAAGGTGCAAATAATATGGCTTGTTTATAGTTAATTATATTCAGTCGCTTATAGCTACAAACCGTTCGACCAAATCGTTGCCATAAATCCTCCATCGAAAAACTTTTCGGTATTTCCTACTACATTATTCGACCAATATTTAAAATATCCATACCTAATCCAAAAGCGACGGTAAATATTACGATACGGATAAAACCATCAAGCTGTTTTAATTTATCGTATACGTAAACTTGGTCCCCGTAAGGCATTTTGGAGTTATAAAACTTAATAACTTTTTTTATAACGTTTAATAAATACTTTCGGTTTATTATGGTCCTAATTAGGTAATTACGGATATTTATAATCTTCGCCTTATTATTAACATAAATAATGGTCTTAATAATAGTACGCAAGTTATTAAATTGGATTAAGGGGATATTACTTAATAATTTAGGGATGTTAATTAATAAAAAATTTAAGTACGCCTAATTCGAACGTTAACCTTTAAATATAAGAAAGACAGCAATATCGATTTCGGGGCGATTAATATTAAAACGCCGGACCTTTATCTTATAGCCATATTTAGTTAAACTTTTAACTTAATTAAAGCCGCCATATTTCGCGATCTTCTTTTTTATAACGCTACTGGCAGTTACTATATATGCAAACTAATGTACGTAAGTAGGAAAAATGAAACGCAGGTTACGGATATTAGCATATTCAGGCCGGAAATCTTTTTATTCCGATAATAAATATGCTTTATTAATAGCAACCAAGCCATATCGTCGTTCGAAAACAGGATTCAATATAGCAATTTGGAATTAATCGCTCGATAGCTGTTTAGGACCAAAAATAATATAATTATGCTGCCCGGCAGCTATACGCTCGAACATCTTTGGATCGAACTTTTTCGTCTCCGCGGATATCAGGACAGGAGCAAAATATGGCATTGCCAATATAGAAACTCGTTATTTTTCGGCCAACTTAACCAAGGGTACGATCTGGATAATAATCAGGTCGGTTATTAAAGAAAAGGCTTAAATAATTAAGGACTTTCCAAAACTTATCTTAGCAACGAAAAGGATATCAAGCTTTCCGAATACCAAATCATGCACCGTATCTACTTATTCCTTCCGTAAAATACGGCCTTACCCGTTAAGCATGGCACTTAACATAAGGCGAATAAACCGACAGCGCAAAGTTTCTGTATAATTGTCGGCTATACATAAGACGTTAACGTATAGATTAATTACGTCTGTATCGGCAAAAAACCGGTAAAGCTATCGGATAAAAATAAACGCATCGCTTTGGAATATTAGGTTTTCGAAGGTTTGGGGTATGCACCCTAGATCCTTTAGTATATTACCCACATTTAGCTAATCAGGACGAAAATATATCTCGGGGCTTGTTATAAGTAATTTTAAACCTTATATATCATTATTTTAGCTTATAAGGTTATATTATTATCGTACTAACCCAGGGGGGATAAAAGGTTGTAACATATGCAGAATAAGATTTTCAGCCATTTTTTCGGGCGCGTATTATTAATCGCGTCCTAATCAAAACCAAATGTATATGGGGAAATAAAGATTTCAATTCTGTATTAACTTTTCGTAGTTACAAAATAGGTAACGTTAAATTGAAGCTATCTTCAAAGCATTCGAATTAAAAATTTTTGAAGATTTGTATGGGGATATACAAAATAAGGCCAAAAAATCACAACTTAATGTCAGGCCCTATTTTTGAGGTTTTGTTATTTCTATGGAGCTTTTTCTTAAAGAGGTTTAGTCGATACATCTAACCCTTGCAGCTACTTCTTGATCAAAAGCGCTAGCCACGGCTGCGCCTGCGGCGCAGCCACAACCTCAAAAATCGGGCCTGACCTTGGTGAGGTAACTCTTTTGTACAAAATTTCGCACATGTATTCTGCCGTAAAATGACAGTTTAAATTACCTCAGCTAGCTCAGGCCTCGCTGGCTCGTTTCTATGTACTATTATATCACGCTAAAAATTAACCAATTAAATCTCAAATCCCCGTAACGAGCCAGCGAGGCCTGAGTTAGAGTTGTGCAAAAAGAGGGTCCGTTCTGGGTGCTCCCACCAAAATTATCAACTTTCTTTTTATTTCTTTTTAAAATATAAATATTCAAATAAAAAGAAATAATTACGCAACCAAATTAAAGCCGATAAGTATAGAACTTTATATACGTATCGAACATAAGCTCATATACGTACAGGAATTTTTTCAATTTTTTTAGGTAGTAATTACAGCCAATATGGCTAGGTTTAGATCTAGGAAATGGGCGACCGCAACGCCCTCATGGCTGTAACGCAATAACCACCGGTCGCATCATCGTATACCGAATTTCCTAAGTATATTTTATATGGGAAAAGCCCGTATATTAATTTTTTCGGCTGTACGGGTTATAATTGTTACGTCGCAGCCGTAAAAAGGTTAAGGTCGATTAAGTCCGGAACGCCCTCTTTACTGCGACATAACAATTATTACTTTTAACATTTTACCATAAACCTTTTAAAGGTAATTTAGTGTAGGAGAAACCCGTCCAGCTATTTTTTTTTTTCGTACGGGTTATGGTTGTTATATCGCAGCCGTAAAAAGGTTGGGGTTAATTAAGTCCGGAACGCCCTCCTTGCTGCGACGTAACAACCACAACCCGTACGGACAAAAGAATAGCTGGACGGGCTTCTCCCATACTGAATTACCCTTAAAAGGCCCATGGCAAAATGCTGCGGCCGGTGGTTGTTACGTCGCAGCCATAAAAAAGGTGCGGACTTAATTAACCGGAACGCCCTCATAATTATAACGCAACAACCATAACCCGTACGGACAAAAGAATGGCTATACGGGCTTCTCCTATACTAAATAACCCTTGGAAGGTTTATAACGAAATGTTATACGCGGTAATTAGGTTATTATAACCATAAGCGCGTTCCAGATTAAAAGCTTACCTAAAACGGAATTTTAACTATTTTTTTAAGCGCGTTTTATTAATCGCGATTTAATTAGGACCAAATATATATAGAAAGATAAAGATTTTAATTCTATATTAACTTTTCGTAATTATAAAATAAGTAATATTGGATTAAAGTTATCTTTAAAGAATTCGAATAGAAAATTTTTAATAATTTGTATGGGATTACCCAAAACGGAGCTAAAAATCACAACTTGCTATCAGGCCCTATTTTTAAGGTTTGTGTTTTTTGTGGGCTTTATATGAGTCTTTTATGGGTCGGTACTTAGAGCTACAGGTTTTAAAGAGCACTAGCTACAACTGCGCCGCAGGCGCAGCCACAACCTTAAAAATAAGGCCTGATCTCGATGAGGTAAGGTTTAAATATATTTGGTATTGATTGTTTTAAGCGTAAATATGGAGTGTGCACAACTTTAATGTCCAGTAATTTTTAAGCTTCCTTTTAGTTACCTCAGCTAGCTCAGGCCTTCCTGGCTCGTTCTTTATTTTCTTCGAAGTCACTCAAGTACCGCTCCACAACGCTAAAAATTAACCAATTAAACCCCAAATCCCCGTAACGAGCCAGCGAGGCCTGAGTTATAATTATACGAAAAAGGGGTTCGTTTTATAAATTTTATTATTAAGAAAAACGGAAATCTGTAATAACTTAATAATAAAACGTTTTTCATAAATATATATATATTTATATGATTTCCTTAATTATGGCTTATTATTAATACTACTTTAATTTTAATTAAAACCCGTTTGCTACTTTTAAATATTAACGTATTTATCAGCTACACCCCGAATACGTTACGTTATCTTCGTCTCTTTTAAAATACGACGAAATTAAAATTTCCTAATTCTATTACACAAATTTAATAAAATAAAATATACGTAAATATACGTTAACATTTTAATAACAACGACGGATAAATATAAATTCGAAAGTTTTATCCGTAATTAAGTCCTTTATAATAATGGTAACCAAGCTTATAATTCAACCGCCCGGATTAACTAATTAATTAATATATTAAAAAAAAACGAATACGCGATAGGTTATTAACTTATAAAAGTTTTTAAAAATTTATTTTTCTTATTAATTAAAATCCCATTATTAACAAATATTATAATACGTTATACGGAAAGCTTATAATTCTCGTAAAAAGGCCTAAATTCCGCCACCTATTAAAGGATTTATTATTTAATATTAAAATAATTCATATTATTTTAAACGAAGGTTAATAATTTATAACGTCTCACATCACCGAGCGGCGCATATCACCGAACGGCGCATTTTTTAACATTCCGCAACAACGAATTCAAATAAAACAACTACAACATATCAAATTAATTCAAACTAATCGAACTCGTTTTCGCTAGATGTATCTATAACTTCCTCACAAGTACGCGCATTATGTCCGGGTTTACCGCAAACGCCATACTTCCGTTTTTTCGTTTCAACCCTTTTACGACGATTACCTTCAGCCGTTATTAGCTGCATTCTTTTACCATCTTTTTTCTTTGCGGCCAGAAAAACTTGTCCTTTTTATATAGTAAGTATCCCTCTTTTTTAAAAACGTTTATTTTTAATTTTTCAACGTTTACTTAAATTTGATTCGTTTCGCGTAATTAGACGGTTTCTTTCCGAAAAAAAGCAACTTTATATAAAAGTAATAAGTTATTTTTTATTAAAAAATTAACCGATTCGATTATTTTTATTAACGAATTACCTTAATAATATTTAATCTTTTTTTATAAATAATATCCTTACCTTATTATTTCGCGGATATTTTAAGGGTTTTTACGGGAAAGGAAAAAATAGAACCGGCAGAGGTAAACAGCGAGACCGTCGGTATAAATATAACCAAAGGAACGTTTAATTCAGAAAAAACGTTATTAGGATTAAATAAAATAAATCCAGCTTTTGCGAATCCGAATTTGATATTATCGGACGTTATGGCAGCTTAAAACGCGTTATAAAAGCCGGCGAGAAAATTTTCTTTCGTAATATAAGTATGGTAACGTCGCATTAAGTTTTCGATATACCGCGAATAAACGCGTTTTAAAACAGAAAAATAAGATACGTTAAAAGGTTAAGGCCGATACGAAAAACACGCGGGTATATAAAGTGTAATAATATCGTAATTAACGCAGTATTTTTCGAATTTTATTAAATGGTAATTTTCGTAGCCGTCGAGGATAAGAAAACGTTTCGAACCGATTATACGCGTCCGAATATATTTGTTAAAATGCTAAGTCCATTTTAAATTTAATTTATTAATTGTCCAATTATTATTACTTAATACGACCTTTTAATCGGTTATTAATAATAGGTTATCGCGGTACCAAAACCTAAGGTAATTTCTTTTCTGCTATAATAATAAATAATAATATAACTTAATTTTGGAAATTAATAGCCTATATAATTATAACTTATTTTTTATTCCTTTGTTACGTTTATTTAAGTTTTTTACGTTTTTCGATATTAGTAATTACTATATCCGTTATTATAAAAAATCCTATCAAAAATTTAGTTTTATCGAAGTTATAAATATCTTTTTTTGCGATGCCGTATTTTGCGATAATAACCCGAATAAATTCGAACTATTTACGAAATATTTCTAGATTTTCGCATAAAACCCGTTAATAATTAACCTTTTAATTTAAATGCGTTTGGAGCTTTTCTTACCATTTAACAAATTTCGACGCTTAGTTAACTTTAACGCGTTTTACGACGCGTTGGGCGAATAATAAATTCGTTATATTTTTAACATATTAAAGCCGGATAAGAAACGTTCGCGCATTTAAGTTAAAAATCCGTTTAAGAATCGATTTTTTTTCGGTCGCCGTTAATTTTCGCGAATTAGGGATAATATCGGTTCGGGCGCGTCAACCGTGATATCGGGCTCTTAAAGTAGTTTCAGCAACATCGTATATAGAATAAAGCTTTTTGAAACCAAGTTTTTAGTTTTACTTATTAGCCTGAACGGCTAGGTTCATTCTAGTTTCTTTTATAAGGCGTTTTATTTTGTTGATGTTAAATAATTAAGAAATAAAGTTAAGTAATTGGAATGCGTAAAGAAATGCGCCGTTCGGTGGTATGCGCTGTTCGGTGGTGTAGGACGTTAAATATCCTAGTTTTTAATTAATTTAAGCTTTTAAACTAGGTAATTATATACTTAAAAAATAATCATCATATAACGCAAAACGGAAGGTAAAGCGGTTTCGTATAATAACGATCCGGACGTTTTTATATATCCTTTTTTTATAGTTTTAACTATTATAGTTAAAATCGTTTTTAAAGTTAACGATAATTATTTACCTTATTTACTAAGTAAATTTTTGTTAACTTCGAGTTTATTACAAAATAGAATGGATATATTAAATGGATTAAATATTTACGAAAGTTATTTTATTTTAAATAAAAACGTTATTCGGTAATTAAAAATAATAAAAATAATTACGTTATTTTTTCTATAATAATATCAATTTAATTAAAATAAGTTAAACTTTATAACTAAATATAATAACTTTAATATTTAAAATTATATTCGTAACATAACGTTTTAATACGGTTCCGTTATACGAAACCTTATTATCGCTTTTATTTGTTATTATAACCGTATTTTTAAAAAAGATAAAATAATTTATATTCCGTTTTAATTAACATTATAAAATAAAATAATTTTATAAAACGTTATAATAATATTTAATATTACTAAATATTTTCGGTTAATTTATAATTAATATTATTTATAACGTACCACACGGGCGAGCTGTACACACGGGCGAGCTGTACACTTTTTTGGCATTCCATAACAATAAATCCAAATAAAACAACCACAACGCGATAAATCAATTCAAACTAATCGGATTCTCCGTCGTTAAACGTATCTATAGCTTTTTTACAAGTACGCGCATTATGTCCGGGCTTGCCGCAGACGCCATACTTCCGTTCCTTTGTCTTAACCCTTTTGCGACGACTACCCTCAGCCGCTATTAGCTGTAATTTTTTACCACCCTTTTTTTTTTCGGCCAGAAAAGCTTGTCCCTTTTATATAATAAGTATTCCTCCTTTTTAAAGATGTTTATTTTTGGTTTTTCGGCGTTTGTTAAAAAAATGGTTAATTTTGCATAATTAGGCGGTTTCTTCCCGAAAAAAAGCTATTTCGTACAAAAGTAATAAGTTACTTTTTGTTAAAAGATTAACCGATTTTACCATTTTTGTCGGCGAGCTACCCTAGTAATTTCTGATCTTTCTTTACAAATAACGTCCTTACCTTATTACTTTACGGATATTTTTAAAGGTTTTTATAAAAAAAGAAAAAATGGAACCGGCGGAAATAAGCGGCGAAACCGTTAGTATAAGCATAACCGGAAAAACGTCCAATTCGGAAAAAACGTTATTAAAATCGAATGGAATAAATCCAGCTTTTACAAATCCGGATTTAATATTATCGGATATTATAACAATTTTAAACGCGTCGTAAAAACCGGCAAAAAAATCTTTTTTCGTAATATGGATATAGTAACGTCGTATTAAACTTTCGATATAAAGCAAATAAACGCGTTTTAAAACGGAAAAACAAAATAAGTTAAAAGGTTAAAACCGATAAAAAAAATACGTAAACATACAAAAAGTAATAATATCATTATTTGCGCAGTATTTTTCGAATTCGATCGAATAATGGTTTTCGTAATTATTAAAAATAAAAAAACGTTTAGTTCCTTTCGTACGCGTTTAAATATATTTATTAAAATATTGGATTTATTTTAAATCCAATTTGTTATTTATTTAATTATTAAAATTAATACCGATTTTTTAATAAGCTAGTAATAGGTTATCGTAATATTAAAAAATAAAGTAAGTTTTTTTTATTAAAATAATAAATAACGGTATAACTTAATTTTACGAACTAATAATTTATATAACTATAACTTATTCCCGATTACTTTATTACGCCTATTTAAATTTTTTACGTTTTTCGGCGTTTATAATTATTATACCGCATGTTATTAAAAGCCTTATTAAAAAGCCCGTTTCGTCGAAGTTATAAATATCTTCTTTTACGATACCGTATTTTGCGATTATAGTTCGAATTAATTTAAATTACTTACGAAATACCTTTAAATTTTCGTATAATATTTTTTAATAATCGATTTTTCGATTTAAACGCGTTTTAAGTTTTTTTTGCCGTCGTACAAAAGTTAACGTTTAATTAATTCTAACGCGTTTTACGGCGCGTTAATTAAGTAGCAAATTCGTTATATTTTTAACATATTAAAGCCGGATAGGAAACGTTCGCGTATTTAGGTTAAGGATTTTTTCGATAATCGATTTCTTTTCGGTTGGCGTTAATTTTCGCGAATTAAGAATAATATCGGTTCGGGCGGGTTTGCCGTTAATTCGCGTTCTTAAGGTAGTAAATGGAACGTTATAAATAAAATTAAGCTTTTTATAACTAAGTTTCGGATTTTGCTTTTTAGCCTAAACGGCTAGGTTTATTCTCGCTTTTTTTGTAAGTCGTTTTATATTATGGTTATTAAGAAATAAGTAATTGAAGTTAAATAGTTAAAATGGTGAAAAAAGTGTACAGCTCGCCCGTATGTACAGCTCGCCCGTATGTACAGCTCGCCCGTATGTACAGCTCGCCCGTATGTACAGCTCGCCCGTGTGGTACGTTAGTTTATTTTTTTTATTAATACGTTTTATAAACGAAATAAGTAAAAGTTTTTAAATTTTCTTAAATTAAAACGATTACCGTATAATAAACGCCGTTCGATTTTATTTGGTATAGTTAACTAAAACGAAGGTATTATTAACGGTACTTATGGCGTTTATTAAATTCTTTTTTATAAATATGCGGTTTTTAAAAAAAATAATTTTATCGGATTTCGAATTTTTTATTTATTTATAAAAATCAGAAAATAACCAGTTATATCCGGAAAATATAGGTTAATTAAGCCGAAGTAATCGATTTATATAATAAAAAGCGGTGGTGTTTTTCCGTTCCTGCTTATTTTATATATAAATAAACTTTTTATTTATATTTAGACGTATTTATTAGCTTAATAATATTAAAAGGACGTATATAACGTAAGTAACTTTAAAAATAAATCGTTAAATTTTAAATAAAGTAAGCTAATTATATTAAAAATTACCGAAATTTTATTTATTCGAGCTTTTTATTTTTTATATATACAATACTTACATATTTACGTTATTTTTATAAAAGTTATACGACCGATACGGATTATTCGTAAAAGAAATATTTGGCGTATGCGAAATTAATAAAAATAAATCGATTGATTTTTCTTTCGAAAACTTAATTTATCGAATTTATTAAATATATATATTCCTGGTTAACCGTTGCTAAATGCAAGATTATCGCGTATAATATAGTTTCGAAACTTTTTGGTTACGTTAAATAAATAAGGGAAATATCGCAGGACTTTAATTAAGACGTATTAATAAATAAGGGTTTATTTAACGAAATCTTTTATCGTTATTTATTAATAATACGGTATTTAATAATATAAATAATTTAACGGATAATTCGTTAATATTTTATCTTTTAATTCGGGAATATAACTTACGTATATTATTTTTTTTAAAATAACGTAATTTTAATTAAAACGTTTTAAAAAGGGTTTTTTTAGCGGTTAATTATAAAGCCGGCTATATTTTTAATACGAATAATATTTTATAAGGTAATAACTTTTTTAACCTAATCGTTAATAATAACTAACCGTTAAACGATATAATTTTTATCGATAAAAAATTCCGAAATTATTGCCGGTTTTTTTATAAAGTCTAAATTTATTTATGTCTTTTATATATTATACTTTATGGCGAAATTAGTTATATTAAACGGTTAATACCGATATCATTGGTCCTTTTTTATAGGGCCGGTTAAAGTAATTATGGTAAAAAAATACTTTATTTCGATGAAATATTACGTTTTGTAGTATTAAATCACGTATTTAAGGATTTAATTTTAATATTAAATCTGGTTTTTGTAAAATCTAAGGAAAACATATAAAAAATATTTAATTAAAGAGGCGAATATTATAACTTATAGCTTGCTGGCGAACTCCGCCGATCGAAAAATAATATATATAACATTAATATTATTTTTTTCCGAGATTCGTTTTTAATTAAGTACCGTATTTCCTTTTAACGCGAATTTTATGCGGGTTATGCTTTTTCGTAAGACAGCGCCATATTATTTAAGATTTCCGTACGGAAATCCTTAAATATTTATATTTTTTGTTTTGTAATTTTTAGCTTATAAAAAATATCCATTTCGGGTTAAAACAGATAGTTAGAAATCCGAAAATATTTTAGCCGTAAGCTAGAAAATTATAAAAGTTAAGTTTGTTAATTTTAACTATACCGTACTTATTATGAATAACGAAAGTAAGTTTAATTAATTAAATATAATAAGAAATAAAATTTAACTTCTAAATAACTTTAATATAATTACCTGCGTAACTTTTAATATTAAGTTTGTTAAAAATAATTCAGTTTCAGACGACCGTAATATCTTATATACGGAAAAAGGTTATAATCTTATAATATAAATGTTACAGGAACAGGGGTTCCTATCTTGAGAAGACCTACCTTTATAGCCTAGTGCGAACTTGTCACGGCTAAACCCCGGACAAGAAAGACTTGGCTTTTAAGGTAATCTGGTTGATTTGGATAATCTGGGAACCAGATCATCCAGATCATACAGATCCATAACACACTTACTCTTGGAGCTGGGATATATAATGAATCGGTTTCTTATGTAAATAACACCTACTTAATTTCGGTTTTTAGCTATTAATTTAAGCTTTCGATTAAAGGTAATTATACCGTTCTTTAATTAAAGGAAAAATCTTTAAATCTTTTTAATAAATAAAACCCTTAATAAATTATTCCTCGCCTTATTATTACCTGCAAATTAAGATTTTATTTCGGATATTATTTATACTTCCAGGTGGATATATAATAGGTTCGTTATATTTTAATAACCTTTTAATTAATAGCCGACGGATAATTCCAAACTTAGTTAAGTATAAGCTTTTTTAAATTCAATAAAAACGATATTATAGAACGACGTTCAGAAAATAAATAGTACACCCGATTTTCGTTATAAGTTAATAAGGGATTAGTAACCAGATAAAATAATTTACCCCTTATCGAAAAAGTTTTTTAATTAATTAATAATATCATACCTTTTATAACCCGCAATAAAGGAAAACCTTCTTTTTTCCAAACTTAGCAGCTAACCCCAGTTCTAAAGGATATTATTAAAATCCAGGGAGATTCGGAAAAGGAAAAAAAACTATCGGTCCAGAAACCTTAAGGATTAAAAGGAAAGAAAAAAAAGTTCTCTCCTAAAGAAAAAATGGAAATCCTGTTACGCAAAATCCAGGCCTTAAAAAAAGACAAAGAAAAAAGACCCTAACTTTTTAAAAAAAGTATGGGTTAATTTACTTAAGGAATAAAAGGAAAAACCTTAGCATTTCCATTATTCGGCCTTAATCGATACCGAAAAGCTATTATCTTACTCTCCAGCTATTACGGAATGCCGGAAATTAAGGGTTATAAATTAATTACCTTAAAACTTTATAACGTATGACACAAGCGAGCTGCGCGCATAAGCGAGCTGCGCGGATTTTTGCATTTCGTAATAATTAATCCAAATAACTTAACCATAACATATTTAATTAGTTTAAATTAATCGGATTTTTCTTCGTTAGTCGTATTTATAACTTCTTTATAAGTACGCGTATTATGTCCGGGCTTGCCGTAAACGCCATACTTTTGTTTTTTCGTTTTAACCTTTTTGCGACGATTACCTTTAACCGCTGTTAGCTGCATTTTTTTACCACCCTTTTCCTTTTTGGCCAGAAGAGTTTGTCCTTTTTGTATAATAAGTATTCCTTTTTCTTAAAAACGTTTATTTTTAATCCTGCGGCATTTACTAAGGGTATGGTTAATTTTGCGTAATTAGGTAGCTTTTTATTTTAGGAAAATAACTTTATGCTAAAATATTAAGTAACTTTTAACTAATAGATTAACCGATTTAACGATTCTTGTCGGCGAGCTACCCTGATAATTTTTAATCTTTTTTTGTAAATAACGTTCTTATTTTATTATTTTACGGATATTTGTAAAGGTTTTCGTAAAAGGCGAAAGATTAAAACCGGCGGAGGTAAGTGGTAAAACGGTTGGTATAAGTATAACTGGAGGAATTTTTAAGTCGGATAAGACGTTATTAAGATCGAATGGAATAAGTTCGGCTTTTATAAATCCGGATTTAATGTTATCGGACGTTATGGTAGCTTTAAACGCGTCGTAAAAGCCGAGGAGGAAGTTTTTTTTCGCGATGTAAGTATGGTAACGTCGTATTAAATTCTCGATATATAACGAATAAACGCGCTTTAAAATAAAAAAGCAAGATACGTTAAAAAGTTAAAGCCGATAAAAAAAATACATAAACATACAAAAAATAATAATACCGTTATTCGCGTAATATTTTTCGAATTTTATTAAATGGTAGTTTTCGTAACCGTTAAGGATAAGGAAACGTTTCGATTTTTTCGTACGCGTTTAGATATATTTATCGAAATATTAAATCTATTTTAAACCTAATTCGTTTATTATCTAGCTATTATAACTTATACCGAGCTTTTAATTAGGTAGTAATAAATATTTTCGATATTAGGAATTAAGGTAATTCTTTTCCGTTATAATAATAAATAACGGTAAAGCCTAACCTTACGAATTAATAGTTTATATAATTATTACCTATTCCCGATTATCTTATTAAATTTATTTAGGTTTTTTACGTTTTTTAATATTTATAATTATTATGCCCGATATTATAAAAAATCCTATTAAAAAGCTTATCTTGTCGAAGTTATAAATATCTTTTTTTGTAATACCGTATTTTACGATTATAATCTAAATAAACTTAAACCATTTGCGAAATACTTTTAAATTTTTGCATAATACCTTTTAATAATTAATTTTCCGATTTAAACGCGTTTTAAATTTTTTTTGCCGTTTAATAAAGTTCGATACCTAGTTAATCCTGACGCATAACGTAACGCGTTAGGCCAGCAATAAATTCGCCATATTTTTAACGTATTAAAGCCGGATAAGAAACGTTCGCGTATTTAAGTTAAGGATTTTTTCGATAATCGATTTCTTTTCGGTCGGCGTTAGTTTTCGCGAATTAGGAACGGTATCGTATCGCGTAAGTTTACCGTTAATTCGGGTTCTTAAAGTAAAAGCTGGAACCGTATATATAAAACCAAATTTGGTATAAAAAAGTTTAGGGTTATTCTTTTTAACCTAAACGGCTAAATTCATTCTGGCTTCTTTTATAAGCCGTTCCATAATAATAATATTAAAAAATAAACACTTAAAGTTAAATTGTAAGAAAGTTAAAAAAAACGCGCAGCTCGCTTATGCGCGCAGCTCGCTTGTGTTATACGTTAATGGAATTATAAATATAAAAAGATTCCTCGTTTAAGCCAGAACTTACCTGAAGTTTTATTAAAGTTCTTTAACGAAAAATTATTAAAAAGTAATAATTATTTTTTAGCTATTTATTAAACGAACTTTTTTATAATTCGAGCCTATTATAAAAAATTACTTAAAGAATTACCCCAAAAAATCTTTAAAGATTACCAATTATATTTTTACCGGTTACTAATACTTTAAAAACTAAATACGAGCTGTATTTGGAAACTTAAATAAAAAATAGTACGCAATATAGCAATTATACCTTTTTTATTAAACTAAGTTAGCCGTAAAATATACGACGTAATTTAACCGCCTGGCCGTAAATTTTAACTTACTGGAAAACGCGTTATTTTATCCTTTTTACAAGGGTTTAAAACCTTAAGTTAAAGATAAAATATATATAATACCTAAAACAGGACTTTTTAAGAAATATACTAACAAAGCAATTATCGCTAATCGACGTACCTTTAACCGGTACCTTAAAAAGAAAGGAATTAATAAACGAAATAACGATAAAGGCTTTAATAACCGAATTAAGAAAAATAAGGGCAAACCTTAAAAGGAAGCAAGTACCGTTTCGAAGGAGTTTTAAAAAGATAAATCTAATATAAAATGTTTTAACTATAACAAGAAAGGATATTTCAAAAGTAAGTGCCGCTTTCCCGTTAAAAGGAATTTCAAAAAGGGAAGGATTTTTTAACCTTAAAAAAAAAGCCAGAACGGCTGAATAAAAAACCGACAGTAAGGTAAAAAAAAGAGAATAAAGTTAGTTCGGCTTCCTTCCAGCCAGAATTTACTATTATTACCACCATTTAAATCCAAAACGATATCCCAAAGTACGAAGATTGCCTTATTTGTTAGGACTTTAAGGCTAAAGCCTGTAAGTATTACCCCGGATAAACGGCCAACAGGATAGTTATAAAGTTAAGATATTTTTGCCATCTTAATACATTTTAATATAAGATGTATAACGAAAATGGTTAATTCTGACCTAATGCCAGTAATTACGGATAGTTATTTCCGAAGTTTTGCGAGCTTCTTAAATATACGGTATATACCAAACTTCGAAAAAGTTAGCATAAGTCGTTGCATTTTATTGTTTATTACATCGACGATTATCTTATTTATTTTAAAGTTAAAAAAGATAATAATTTTTAACCCGGATGGAACGAAAAGATACTTACCGAACCAAATAACGAATATAAATGTATAAAAACTTCCCGATAGCCAAAATTCCTTAAACCTTGTTATTTACATCCCGAATTAAAATAAAGCTAAAAAGTTATATCATAAGAATGTTGATGTTATTCTCCGATATTTTGCATTTAATACGAACTTTTAAATATAAAAATACTTCCTTTAAAAGTTTATATTTTTAATTACAGAACTCGAAAAATATAAAATTAAGGATCGAACCTAAAAAAAAAGATTTATTTCCGAATGCAAGTATGGTAAGAAAACGTAGTTTAAATGCAAAAACGATTAATATATTAAAAATATTATTTGAAAAATACGTAAATAAAACCTTTTTTAAGCTGGATATTATTATAAGTTAAAAAACGTTAAAAGCCTTTAAAAGTACGGTATCGAAAAACCTTAATCTATAAAACCTTATATAAGGCAGTAAAAGAATTACGTAACCAAATCGAAATTCCATTCTAATATAAAAATAGCACATTTAAAGTTATAATAGACATAAAAGCTGAAAGTAACTTTATTTTTTCCGCAGCGGCAAAAAAATATTAAATTTTTCAAAGGTATAAGTTAAAGTTTTATAAATTACGCATAATAAACGGAAACCTATTTAAATACGAAAACGGACGAATTTTGTAAAAAACGGAAAAGTTTCTCGTTTAGATTGAAAGATATTAAAAACGAATTTCGTTAAATATTACCGACATTTCCGGACATAACATTATTTTGGGAATGTTATAGCTTAAAACCAACAATCCATAGATTAACTGGAAACATTAAACATTTTCTTAAAAGAATAATAAGAAACTACTTTAAAAAAACGAACAGGAAATTTGCTATATTATTAAAAAAGTATAAATACTAGATCAAGCCGGAATAATACCACCTAAATATCGAAAATTTAAAAGATTATTAAAAGATGAAAAAGATTACGAGTTATTATTATATAATTAATAAGATTATAAAATACCTATTAAGGAAGGATATTATCCTAAATTTTATAAACTTTATCACATAAACCTTAAAAAATTAAAAGTTTTATAGAAAATTATTTAACTTAATTTAAAAAAAAAAGATATATTTAATTTTTTAATTTTCCTATTAAATATCCCGTTTTTATGGTACTAAAAACTAAAAATGGAAAACAAAGAATTAACGAAAACGAAGATTTAGTTTTTTTTTAAAAATTATCGATTATAAATAACTAAAAAATATTACGATTAAAAATGGATACCTTTTAACCTTTATAAATACCTTAAAAAAACGTTAACAAAATTAAATAGTTTATTATATTTAACTTACGAAATAATTATTACCGTATTAAAATAACTTAAGGAAAAGAATAAAAAATAATATTTAAAACGATATATAAACTTTACGAATATTAAGTAATACCTATAAAACTTACTAATATTCCCGCCAACTTTTAACGCTTAATTATAATTACCTTACGAAAATATATAAATAAGTTTGTATTTGTTTACCTCGACGATATTCTCATTTATTCCGAGATTTTAAAAAAGCATAAATAATATATAACTTAAGTACTTTAAATGTTAAATAAAGAAAATATCTGAATTAACCCAGCCAAAGGCGTATGGTATATATAAAAATTAAACTTCCTTAAATATATACTTGTCCCCGGCCAAATTTAAATTTAACGCTTTAAGATAAAAATAATTAAGGACTGGCTTATCCTTAATAAGGCGACCGTTACCGACATCCGGCAGATCTTAAGATTTACGGGTTACGTATAAAGCTTAATTAAAGAATACGGAAATATAGTTAAATTATTAACGAAACTAATTATTAAAAAATATTAATAAGGAATTTAAGTTCTTAAAAGATATAAAAACAATATTTTAGATTTTAAAAAACGTAATTATTAATAAACCTATAATAAAATTACCTAACGCAAATAAAAAAAAAGCGCTTAAAAACGGATACTTTAAATTACGTATTAAATACCGTCCTAAAATAGCTAGGATAATAATAAATAATACCTAGTAACTTATTACTTAAAGGCATTCCGAAATATAAAACTTAAATACCCGATTTATAATAAAAAATTACTAATAATTAATAACGTTTTTAAAAAGTAGGAACTTTTCCTTAATGAAATTAAAAACCCTTTAATATTTATTCCGATTATAAAAACTTTACCTTATTTATAAAAGTATAAAAATTAAACAAACGATATAAAATTTGGATAATTTTCTTATTAAGGTTTAACTTTAAAATATATCATATTAAAGGAAAGAAAAACATTTAAACGGATATTCTTAATTGTAAAGGCGATTATAATCCTAACGTTTTTAAATGAACTATATAGATATTATAGTATAATAAAAATAGTATTATATAATTATGCGAAATCCTAAAAAAATTAACCCCCGAAAGTTTAACGAAGTTTTAAAATTCTTATAACATAAACGAAAAAAGAGAAATCTAGTAACTAAAAAAAATAATTAAAAAATTAGTTATTATACCGTAACAAGATTTATATACCTAAAAATTAACAAAAACAGTTTATAAAAGAATTTTACGAAAACTTATTACTTAAATATTAAGGAATTTTTAAAATTATCCGACGATTATAAAAAAAGTATAATTTCCTAAAACTGCGCCGAATAATTAAAAAGGTTATCAAAAATTGCAATATTTATAATAAGGCTAAAGTAGTATGCTATAAGCCTTATAAGTTATTATAACTTACCGAAATTTTTAATAAAATATAAAATATTATAACTTAGCATTTTATTACCAGTTTTTTTCCATTTAAAAACTTAACTACTAAAGTTAAATACGACGGAATTTGGGTAATCGTTAATAGATTTACCAAATATGGATATTTCCTACCTTTTAAAAAAACCGCGATAATAAAATAACTGGTTTATGTATTTATCCAATATTACCTCGATAAATACGAAATACCAGAAAAGATTATTTTTAATCGAAACAAGCTTTTTATATCCAAGTTTGGTACCAGCTTTTTTAAATAAATAAATATTAAGTTTAAATTTTTACGGCTTATTACCCTTAAATAAATGGTTAAACGGAACGATTAAACTAGACCCTGAAATAATACTTCCGATGTTATATTAATTATTAATAAAATAATTAAGTATAATTATTACTATTAACATAAGTAGCTTATAATACGTTTACTAACGAAAATATAGGCATCTTCTTTTATATAGTTATATACGGATATAAAGCAGTAACTTAACGATTAAAATAACCGATGTACAAAACTTGCGTAATTACCATTATAGCTTTCAGAGCAAAAATAATAATAATTAAAATCAAAACGATACAATCCCGCTTATAAGCCGAGTTACGTTTTCTCCAGCGAAAAATGGCCTAATACTATAACAAAAAAAGAATTAAGAGATTAATTTTAGCGAAAGGAAATAAGGTTTATTTATTACGTTAAAAACAAAACGTAACGTTAAATATCTTACAAATTAAAACCAAAAGGCTTAACGATAAGCTTAATTTCAAAAAACTTAATCCGTTTAAAATTAATAAGGTTATTTTTAAAACCAATTACCGATTATTACTATCCAAAACAATAGAAATATACCTTATTTTTTACATTTCTTTACTTAAATTAACACCTAAAAACGCCCCGTTAAAATCAAGCTTAGAAATCGAAAAGGATAATAATAAATACGAAATCGAAAGAATACTAAATTCCAAAATAGTTAAAAACAAAATCCAGTACTTAATTAAGTAAGAAGGATATTTATATAAAGAAAACATTTGGGAATTATTTAACTACCTAACGAATGCGATAAACCTAGTTGGGACGTTTTACCGACAGAATCCTAACCGACTGTTTCCAACGTAGCTAAGGTCGCGGGCGATAAAGGTCCCCCGCTTAAATCTAACCTTACGGCGTTCCAGTCGAAGGAAGTAAACGCCTTTATTATAACATTTATCTCAGAAGCAACCTGTACCTGCTTTATTTCCACCTGTCGCCGTTCTTTTTTTATTTTTTCTTATTTTTCTAATTAGTCCAAATTTAAACCTTTTTTAACATTTTTAACGTTTTTTTAAGAAGATCTTATTAAAGACGTAACCGCTTTAACCTTCCAACCAATTCCCGCAATTTTTCATCTTGTTAATACCGCAGTTCGATTAACTTCTTTTTTACCGTTTTTTATTCCCTTTTTGCGGTCTTCTAAAACGCTAGAAAGTTGTCTTTAATTTTACGCTGCTCCCGTAACAAACGCTTTTACGTTTTATTTATTTTTTAAAGCAAGTTTATGACGAAAACGTTATAAAATGGACGCTACCGGCGAACATAACAACTATAGCTTACGTATTCGGGTACGAAATAATAATCGGTTTTTCCTAATCGAGTGCAATTAAAATAAGGAAAAGCTTTAATACCAGATATCTCGATTAAATTAGCGCAAGTATCCCGAAAATTACGTTAATTTAAACGAGGCTTTTTTTTTTGTTTCTGAATGCGACCTATCATGATAAAATTAGCTGGATAAACTTAAAAACTTTTTAATATAACAAAGTGGCCAACCTGCGGTTTTTATCTTTGGGACAAAAATTCTTGGAAAAGGGAAATAATGTTACAGGAACAGGGGTTCCTGTCTTAAGGAAACCTACTTTTATAACCTAATACGAACTTGTCACGGCTAAACCCCGGATAAGGAAAACTTGGCTTTTAAGGTAATTTAGTTAATTTAAATAATCTGGGAACTAGATTATCTAGATTATATAAATCTATAATATATTTACTTTTGGAGCTAGGATATATAATGAATCGGGTTCTTATGTAAATAGCACCTACTTAGTTTCGCTCCTTAGCTATCAATCTAAGCTTTCAACTAAAGGCAACTGCACCGTTCTTTAATTAAGGGAAAAGTCTTTAAATCTCTTTAACGAACAAGACCCCTAATGAATTATTCCTCGCCCTATTGTTACCTGCAAATCAAGACCCTATTTCGGATACTGTTCATACTTCCAGGTGGATGTATGACAGGTTCGTTATAATAAATTATAAATAATTCGGTATATAGTTTTAATTAGAATTATCCGTCATTTTTTACGTTATTATTAAATAAATAAAGTAAGGATTTGTTAAATAAAGACGAACTGTTTATATAATTTTTTACTTTTTTGTTATTTTTATATATTATTATAATTTCTGGAAGAATTTAATTTTAATATTAATATAACTTTTTATTTCGTATAATCTTAATTAAGTCCCTTTGATTTAAAAGTTTTATTTATTATAATACTATATAAATTCTTCGTATTAAAACAAATTAACGTATTAATAATATCGTATTACTTATAGCTAAATATATCGTATAATTTTATATTAATTTATGTATTTCGTATATAATTAACTTATAAATTAGCGTTTTTACGTATTTTGTATAATTTCTACCTTTACCCTTTTTTTAAACTTTATTATAACTTATATATTAATAACCTTATTTATATTAATAAAACTTAAAATTATTTTCGCTTTAAATATAAAATCTGGGTTTAAGTTTTCTTAGAAATCTTTATTCGGATTATATAATAATAGCTTATATTTTAAAATTACTTATAAACATTTCTTACCGTATTTTTATACGTAGTTTGCATAGTTATTATTTGCATAACCTTATAAATTGTAGCATTTATAAAACAGTTATATAATATATACTTTCTGGCTAGTTGGTCCGGTTTATAAAGTTATAAACCTTTTTTCGTATCGTTTATAAAATATTCGGTTTATGTATTTTTTCCGTTAAATTACGAAAACCGTAATTAATCGATTATCCTTAGTTAGATTTATAATTTAATAATTTATAAAGCCCGTATAATCCGTTATAACGTAAATTCTATTTTATTGGACGTTATTTTTCAAAATATCCTATACGGCAGTATTAATATTTAGCGCTTACATAAGTATTAAATTTTACAAAAATAAAATCTTTTATTTATAATATAAGGCTTTCGTAATATTACCGCATTTAAAAATTATCATTAATCGTGAAATTTACCTAATTAATATACGGTTAATTTAAAGTTAAAATATAATATATTTATTTCTTTTTAATTTTTTCTTATATTAATATAGCTTTATAATATAACCCTGGTATTTAAAATCGGTTACGTATAATATGCGTTTTTTATTATCATGGCGCCAGCTAGGCTAGTCATCCTAACTGTATATATAGCGCTCCAGGGCCTAAAGGGCTTTCTCTCTTCTCTTTTGTTCCCTAGATGTCAATCCTTGTTCAGCTCTTCTATCCTGAATATAGCTAACCTAACCTCTGTTAAGAGCCCGCATGTGACAATTCTGACATCTTTGTTATAATCACCTTGGTTAAAATGTTATTATTTTCAACTTTTTTAAAATGTTACGCCTTATAACCTAAAGCTATAATACTATACAATAAAGTTAACCCCGTTTTGAAAGCGAATCCTCCTTAAATCGAAACGTAAAAGAAAATAATAAAACGGTATTATAAGTTATAATTGATTATCTTTAACGCTTAATAAATTTACGTCGGAAATAAATAAAGCTAAAAGTTAAATTATCCTTTTTATTTCCTTTTAAGCGCCGCCGGCGTTCTAATTAAGATTCGGATTCGGATATAAACGATATTAATTTTAAAAAGTTCATAACAACCTTTATATTAAAGTATAATTACCGATAACGCGACGAATAGCTAATAAACCTTCGGCGTGCTTTCGACGCCGCTCAAAAAAAATATTATCGCCAGACCTAACGTATTAACCTAAGGGTTTTTAAAATAAATTTCCAGTATCAGCCTTTATAGGATAAAAGAGTCCAGTAAGATAAAGTCAAAAGCCTAATAAAATTCGTCCGTAACTGGTCCATTTTTAAATCCTAAACTAAAACCATTATTCGAAACGTTAGTTATTATAAACTTACTATAGCTAAACTATTAAAATAAATCATATAACGATTAAGTTAATACCTTAAGGACTTTGATAATTATTTACAGTCCTTAAAAAACTACAGTCCGACCGTACGCATTTAATAATAAAGCGCGCGTTATTATTACGTAAAGCTGGCAGAACGATTACGATATATCTTTAAAATATAAATTTAAACGTTTTTAATAACCCGCGAAAAAATAATAACTTTCGTTATACGATATTAAAAGTTTATAACCAAACCGTAATAATTTAAGCTGCAAATTAAACCTTTATAATTATTTAGGCTTAAAGAAAAAAGATAACGTTTTAGTTATAATTCGAAGTTTTTTTTTACCTAAACCCCGCTTTTAATTCGGAACCCTTTCGTTAATAATTAGTAAAAAATAATATTAACTAAATAATAACGTTATTTATTACGCGGAACCCAAAATTGTTAATATCATGATCCGATAGTATTCGTCGAAATAAAAACGGAAATATTATGCTTTATTGTTTATATAATTTAAAAACGTATTAAATTTCGGAATATCCTATAAAGTTAATTAATTGTTTATAATTCGTTAATTTTTCGAAATATCCTTATTGTCGTTTCGTTTAAATTTATTAATATATATTAATTTCGTTATCATCTTAACGGTATTATATAAGGTTTTCCTATTAATGACATCCAAAAAACTTTTCTTATATATAGCAATCTACTAACAAATATGTTTTAAAAAGTTATATATTTTGCCCCCCCGTCGTCGTCGTCGTCGTTTTGGATAAGGTTCTTAACTTTCTAATTATTTAAAAATGGTAATAATATTTAAAATCAAAATTTAATGAATAATTTGTTAATTTATTAAATTATTCGTTATAACATTAATAAATATAATCCTTAATCGAAGGAAACTATCGTTCGACTTATTTTTAAATTTTTGTCTGGCGGAATACCACCGTTTCAAACCCGAAAAAGGTACGATACGGAGATATATCGTCCTAAGATTAATAAGAGAAGTCCAGATGCCGTACGGGATTTAATTTAAATCCTAAGCTTTTTTTTAAAAAAATAATTAAGTTATGTAAAATTATTAAACCGTCGCTATTCCTAAAAGTAATGTCCTTGTTATATCATTATGAAATCGGTAACTTTAATTAAAAGTATAAGATTAAGCTTACGCTTCGGAATGTTAGCTTTTCGTAGTCGTAACGGTAGCGATTTATTTGCGAAACTACCTCGAATTTACTACAGGGCGTTTGTTTGAGGCTCTATCATACTCAATGACCCGAAGAATCGAGGTCGACTTTTATTTAAGGGGTGGGATAATTGTTATGGCGCCAGCTAGACTAATCATCCTAACTGTATATATAGCGCTCTAGGGCCTAAAGGGCTCTCTCTCTTCTCTTTTGTTCCCTAGATGTCAGTCCTTGTTTAGCTCTTCTGTCCTGAATATAGCCAACCTGACCTCTGTTAAAAGCCCGCATGTGACATTTATAAAGTACGTTTTAAATTTTAAAACGGTTAAATATTATTTACTTAATACGAAATTACTTTAATTAAAACGAGGTCGTAAGTTATGCTATATCGCGGGTTATTTTAATAATAGTTCTAGTTATCTATTAATTTAGAATTTAATTATTCGTTTTAAAAGTTATGTTTTAATAACATTATTAATAAATGTAACGTATTTAAGAGAAAATTTAAAATACGCCGGGTATATTTATACTATACTATCGTTAAAGTTTTTTAAAAAAAGATTTTAATATATTATTAAAACCGTTTATATTTTATAATAAATATTTTAAATATTAAATAATATAAATAAATTTAATTTAATTATTATAATAAAAGAAATATAAAAAGATAACGTCTTATACCACCTCGTAAGCCAAACCATCTCGCGAGCTAATTTTGTTAATATATTAACTACCCAACTTTAATTGTTAATTTCTTAACATTAATAATATGAAGCGCTTTATAAAAGAAATTAGGATAAACTTAACCATTTAAGCTAAAAATCGAAACCCGAAACTTAGCTTTAAAAAGTTATATTTTATATATAACGTCCCCGAATCTACTTTAAAAGCCCGATATTACGGCAAATACGCCTGAACCGATATTTTCCCCGATTTACGAAAATTAACGCCGACCGAAAAAAAATCGATTATCGAAAAAATCCTTAACTTAAATACGTAAGCATTTCCTGTCCGGTTTTAATACGTTAAAAATATGGTTAATATATTACTTACTTAATACGTCGCAGATTGCGTCGGGGTTAATTAGATGTCGAAATTTGTTAGACGGTAAAAAAAGTTCCGGACGCGTTTAAATCGAAAAATAGATTACCAAAGGGTTTTATGCGAAAATCTAAAGGTATTCCGTAAATGGTTTAACCTTATCCGGGTTATAATTGCCAAATACGGTATCGCAAAAAAGGATATTTATAATTTCGACGAAACGGGGTTTTTAATAAGGCTTTTTATAATAACGGATATGGTAATTATAAATGTTAAAAAACGTAAAAAACCTAAATAAACGTAATAAAGTAATCGGGAATAGGTAATAATTATATAGGTTATTAATTCATAAAATTAGGTTTTACTTTTATTTATTATTATGGCGGGAAAAAACCACCTTAATTTTTGGTATCGAAAATATTTATTATTATTTAATTAAAGGTTCGGTATAAGTTATAATAATTAAATAATAAACGAATTAAGTTTAAAATGGATTTAATATTTCGATAAATATACCCGAACGCGTACGAAAAGATTAAAACGTTTTTTTATCCTTAACGGTTACGAAAATTACCATTTAATGGAATTCGAAAAATATTATGCGAACTACGGCATTATTACGCTTTATATACCCGCCCATTCTTTTTATCGGTTTTAACCTTTCGACGTATCCTGCTTTTCTATTTTAAAACGCGTTTATTCGCTATATATCGAAAATTTGATGCGACGGTACCATATTTATATCGCGAAAAAAAATTTCCTCGCCGGATTTTACGATACGTTTAAAATTACCATAACGTCTAATAATATCAAATCCGGATTCGTAAAAGCTGGATTTATTTCATTTAATCTTAATAATGTTTTTTCCGAACTTGAAATTTTTTTAATTGTACCTACGCCGACCGTTTCCCTGCTTACCTCCGCCGGTTCTATTTTTTCCCCTTTTATAAAAATCCCTATAAATATCCGTAAAATAATAAAATAAAAACGTTATTTGCAAAAAAGGATTAAAAATTACCAGGATAGCTCGCCGACAAGAATAATTAAATTGGTTAATTTTTTAAATAAAAATTACTTAATACTTTGGCATAAAATTACTTTCGTTAAGTAAAAGACCGCCTAATTACGCAAAACTAATTACGTTTTTAATAAATACCGAAAAACCAAAAATAAACATTTCCAAAAAGGAGGAATATTTACTATATAAAAAGGATAAACTTTTCTGGCCGCAAAGGAAGAGGGTGGTAAAAAAATGCAGCTAACAATGGCTAAAAGTAATTGTCGCAAAAGGGTTAAGACGAAGAAACGGAAGTATGGCGTTTGCGGCAAGCCCGGACATAATGCGCGTACTTGTAAAAAAGCTGTAAATACGTCTAGCGAAAAAGAATCCGATTAATTATAATTAATTTAATATGTTATGGTTGGTTAATTTAAGTTTGTTATTGTAAGGTGCCAGAAAACGGCTTGCAAGGTGGTTTAGCTCGCGAGGTGGTGTGGGACGTTATATAAAATAAAAGTAAGTTATCTAAAAATAAGTAATATTAATTATGTATTAAATAATTATAATAATTATATTAAAGTAAAGAAATTTTATAAATTACCTTAAGCAACTTATAATAAAAGAAGAATTTCGTATAATTTATATACGTTTATTAAGTCCTTCTTTATACGTTATTATTTTATTATAAAAAATAACGTTAATTTTTAAATTAATATTTAATAACTTATATAAATTTAATTATTTATATACTTATAATTACATAATTTTAAATTTCGTATACATATTAATCTTAATTATATATATTACCTTTGAATTTTTTTTATAACTTATGAATTATTTATAAGCTTTATTTATATATTATAAAATATTATATTTTTTATTAATATTAATAATTTCCCCCGGATACTATTTAATATATAAACTGTACTAATTTATTATATTTTATGCCTTACGCCTTTATTTACCGTTTTAATTAATTAAAACTATTGCCGGTAAATTTATTATAAGGTGCCACACCCATGAGCGCCACACACCTATAAGCGCAACACTTTTTTGATACATCTTAACTACCTATCTTCAATTATCCAGTTTTTAACACCAACATTATAAAACGCCTTACAAAAAAAGCAAAAATAAACCTAGCCATTCAAGCTAAAAAACGAAACCCGAAACTTAATTACAAAAAGCTTAATTCTATTTATAAAGTCTCATTCTTTACCTTAGCATACCGTTCTAAGGGCAAACGCGCCCGAACCGATATTATCCCTTCCTTACAGAAATTGACGGCGACCGAAGAAAAATCGATTATCGACCGAATCCTGGACCTAAATACGCGAACGTTTCCTATCCGGCTTTAATACGTTAAAGATATGGCGAATTTGTTACTTACCTAACGCGTCGCAATACGCGTTAAAATTAACTGGGCGTCGAAATTTGTTAAACGGCAAAAAAAACTTTAAACGCGTCTAAATCGGAAGATCGATTATTAACGGGTTCTATACGAAAATCTAAAAACGTTTCGTAAATAATTCAAACTTATTTAAGCCATTATCGCAAAATACGGTATCGTAAAAAAAGATATTTATAACTTCGACGAAACTGGATTTTTAATAAAATTTCTTATAATAACGGGCATAATAATTATTAATACCGAAAAACGTAAAAAATTTAAATAAACGTAATAAGGAAATAAATTATAAATTATAATTATTTAAGTTGTTAATTCCTAAGGTTAAGTTATTCCGTTATTTATTATTATAACGGGAAAAAATTACTTTAAATCTTAATACCGCAATAACCCATTACTAACAACCGATTAAAAAGTTATATTAAGTAATAATAACTAAATAATTAATAAATTAAGTTTAAAATAAATTTAACATTTTAACAAATATATTCGGACGTATACAATCGGTTCGAAACGTCTTTTTATTTTTAACGGTTACGAAAACTACCATTCGATAAAATTCGAAAAATATTACGCCAACTACGATATTATTACGCTTTATATACCCGCGCATTTTTCGTATCGACTTTAACCTTTTAACGTATCTTATTTTTCTATTTTAAAACGCGCTTATTTACAATATATCGAAAACTTAATATGACGTTATTATACCCATATTACTAAAAAAGATTTTCTTGCCGGCTTTTATAACGCGTTTTAAGTTACCATAACGTCCGATAACATTAAATCTAAATTCGCAAAAGTTAGTTTTATTTTATTTAATCTTAATAACGTTCTTTCCGAATTAAATATTCCTTTAATTATTTTTATGCCAACTATCTCCTCGCTTACCTTTGCCGGTTCCCTTTCCCCTTTAGCGAAAACTCTTAAAATTATCTGCGAAATAACAAAATAAAGGCGTTATTTAAAAAAAATTTAAAAATTGTTAAAAAAGCTCCCTTATAAAAATAATTAAATCGGTTAATTTTTTAGCTAAAAGTAACTTATTATTTTTGTACGAAAATGTTCTTTTTTGGAAAAAAGTTACTTAATTACGCGAAACGAATTATATCTTAAGCAAATATCGGAGGACCAAAAACAAACGTTTTTAAAAAGGAGGAATACTTACTATATAAAAGGGATAAGTTCTTTTAGCCCAAAAAGAAGGGGGTAATAAAAAAATACAGCTAACAATAATTAAAAGGGGTCGTCGTAAAAGGGTTAAAACTAAGGAACGGAAGTGTGGCATTTACGGCAAGCCCGGATATAATGCGCGTACTTATGAAAAAGCTGTAGATACGTCTAGCGAAAAAGAATCCGATTAGTTTGAATTGATTTGATATGTTGTTATTAAGTTATTTGGATTGATTATTGCGAGGTCCCAAAAGGTGTTGTGCTTATAGGTGTGTGGCGCTTATGGGTGTGGAACGTTATCCTTAGATTTATTATTTATAAATACTGTTATTATAGTCCTTAATATTATGTAGCCATTATAATAAAATTACCGCCGTTTTATAAAACGAAATATAATAATTACGCTTTAACGTTATATAACGACCTAATAAAAATTTAAAATATATATAATAATATAAATGCTAAGAAATTAACGTTTAATGCAAATTATATTAATTAATAAGTTATTTTATTATACCTTTAAATAAATATTTAACAAAGTTATAATATCTTAAGACCTTAATAAAACAAAGTTTATTAATATATACATAAAAGCGTAATTTACTTACCGTTATATAATCCTTAACGTATATCTTATTTATAATAATATCGGAATCGTATTTAAATAAATACTTAAAGGTTTCGATTATATATATATAACTTATAAAATATTAAGAAAAAACGTATTTATATATATTAATAGGATTTAAAATTAATTTTTATTAACGTCCTAGATAAGTGAGCTGGACAGATAAGTAAGCTGGACACTTTTTGGCACGCCGCAACAATAAATCTAAATTAAATAACCATAACGCCATTAAATTAATTCAAATTAATCGGATTCTTTTTCGCTAGACGTATTTATAACTTCTTTACAAGTACGCGTATTATGTCCGGGCTTGCCGCAGACGCCATACCTCCGTTCCTTTGTTTCAACCCTCTTACGACGACTACCTTCAGCCGCTATTAATTACATTTTTCCACCACCTTTTTTTTTTTTGCGGTTAAAAAAGTTTATTTTTTTTATATAGTAAGTATCCCTCCTTCTTAAAAACGTTTATTTTTAGTCTTCCGACGTTTATTAAAAAAATGGTTAATTTCGCGCAATTTAATTATTTTTTTTTAAAAAAAGAACGTTTTCGTACAAAAATATTAAGTTACTTTTTGTCAAAAAATTAACCGAATTAATTAATTTTATTGGCGAGCTTTCCTGGTAATTTTTAATCTTTTTTTGCAAATAACGTTTCCGTTTTTTTGTTTTTTGGATATTTCGAAAGGTCTTTATAAAAAAAGAACGTATAAAATTAAAGGAAGTAAATAAGGAAACGGTCGGCGTAGGTATAACTGGAAAAATTTCTAATTCGGATAAGACGTTATTAAAATCGAATAAAACAAACCCAGCTTTTACGAATCCAGCTTTAATATTATCGGACGTCATAACGGCTTTAAACGCGTTATAAAAACCGGCAAGAAAATCTTTTTTCGTAACGTAAGTATAATAACGTTGCATTAAATTTTCGATATAAAGCGTATACGTACGTTTTAAAATGGAAAAGTAAAATACGTTAAAAGGTTAAAGCCGATAGGAAAAATAAAGGGGCATGCAAAACGTAATAATACCGTTATTCGCGTAATATTTTTCGAATTTTATCGAATAATAACTTTCGTGGCCGTTAAGGATAAAAAGGCGTTTCGTTTTTTTCGTACGCGTTCGAATATATTTATCGAAATATTAAATCCATTTTAAACCTAATTCGTTTGTTATCTAGTTATTATAATTAGTATCGACCTTTTAATCGGCTAATAATGGATTATCGCGATACCAGGAATTAAGGTAGGTTTTCTCCGTCAAAATAATAAATAACGGAATAACTTAACCTTACGAATTAATAATTTATATAATTATAACTTATTCCCGATTACTTTATTACGTTTATTTAAGTTTTTTACGTTTTTCGGTATTTATAATTATTATACTGTATATTATTAAAAGTCTTATTAAAAAACCCGTTTTATCGAAATTATAAATATCCTTTTTTATAATACCATATTTTACGATTATAATCCGAATTAACTTAAATTATTTACGAAATACCTTTAGATTTTCGTATAATACTTTTTAATAATTAATTTTCCGATTTAAACGCGTTTAAAGTTTTTGTTATCATCGTATAAAGTTCGACGCCTATTTTATTTTAACGCGCTCCGTAACGCGTTAAGCTAAAAGTAAATTTGCCATATTTTTAACGTATTAAAGCCGGATAGGAAACGCTTACGTATTAAAATTAAGGATACGGTCGATAATCGATTACTTTTCGGTCGGCGTTAATTTTCGCAAAGGAAAAATAATATCGGCTTGGGCGCGTTTACCGTTAAATCGCGTTTTTAAGGTAAAATATAAAACGTCATAAATAGAACTAAGCTTTTTATAATTAAGTTTCGGGTTATTCTTTTTAGCCTAAACGGCTAGGTTCATTCTCGATTTTTTTATTAATCGTTCCATATTATGGTTGTTAAAAAATAGGTAATTAAAGTAAGATGATTAAATTATTAGAAAAAGTGTCCAGCTTATTTGTCTGTCCAGCTTACTTGTCTGGGACGTTATCGGAAAACGAAATTATAAAATAATATATAATATTATTCGTTTTTTTTGGTTATATGAAAATATAACCATAAAATTAATAAATTAAAAACTACGAATTATTAAATAATAACTTTTTAAAATTATAAAATAAGCATCCTTTATATTTTAAATTTAATTATCGTATTTTATTTAAAAAAAACATATAATTTAAGCTATTAATTATTTCCCGAAATTTATATATAAATATAATTTACATAATATAAATAATATTAAAAATATAAGAATCTTATAATTTTAATTAAAATTATAAAACTATGAAACTTTTAACGGTATATATTATATAAATATTATCTTTATAATATTAAGCCTAAAAGAACCCGCCGTTATTTACAAACTTATAACGAATAAATTACCATAACGTATAACATAAGCGAGCTACGCGCACAAGCGAGTTACGCGGATTTTTGCATTTCGTAATAATCAATCCAAATAACTTAACCATAACATATTTAATTAGTTCAAATTAATCGGATTTTTTTTCGTTAATCGTATTTATAACTTCTTTACAAGTACGCGTATTATGTCCGGGCTTGCCGTAGACGCTACATTTCCGTTCTTTCGTCTTAACCCTCTTACGACGATTATTTTCAGCCGCTATTAGCTGCATTTTTTTACCACCCCTTTTTTTTTCGGCCAGAAAAGTTTGTCCTTTTTGTATAATAAATGTTCCTTTTTCTTAAAAACGTTTATTTTTAATCCTGCGGCGTTTGCTAAAGGTATGGTTAGTTTTGCGTAATTAGGTAACTTTTTATTCCAGGAGAATAACTTTATGCTAAAGTATTAGGTAACTTTTGGCTAATAAATTAACCGATTTAACGATTCTTGTCGGCGAGCTACCCTAATAATTTTTAATTTTTTTTTACAAATAACGTTTTTATTTTATTACTTTACGGATATTTATAAAGGTTTTCGCAAAAAACGAAAAATTAAAACCGGCGGAGGTAAGCGGCAAAACGGTTAATATAAGTATAACTAAAAAAATTTCTAAATCGGATAAAACGTTATTAAGATCGAATAAAACAAGTCCGGCTTTTGCAAATCCGGATTTGATATTATCGGACGTTATAGTAACTTTAAACGCGTCATAAAAGCCGAAGAAAAAATCTTTTTTCGCGATATAAGTATGGTAACGTCGTATCAAATTTTCGATATATAACGAATAAGCGCGTTTTAAAATAAAAAAGCAAGATACGTTAAAAGGTTAAAACCGATAAAAGGAATACGCAAATATGTAAAAAATAATAATACCGTTATTTACGCAGTATTTTTCGAATTTTATTAAATGGTAACTTTCGTAGCCGTTAAGGATAAGGAAACGCTTCGATCTTTTCGTACGCGTTCGGATATATTTATCGAAGTACTAAATCTATTTTAAACTTAATTCGTTTATTATCCAGCCATTATGGCTTATACCGAACTTTTAATCGGGTGGTAATAAATATTTTCGATACCAGGAATTAAGGTAATTTTTTTTTGCTATAATAATAAATGGCGGTAAAGCCTAATTTTGCGAATTAACAACTTATATAATTATTACCTATTTCCGATTATCTTATTAAGCCTGTTTAAGTTTTTTACGTTTTTTAATACTTGTAATTATTATGCCCGATACTATAAAAAGTTTTATTAAAAAGCCCGTTTCGTTAAAATTATAAATATCTTTTTTTACGATATTGTATTTTACGATTATAGCCTAAATAAGCTTAAACCATTTACGAAATACCTTTGGATTTTTACATAATACCTTTTAATAATCGATTTTCCGATTTAAACGCGTTTTAAGTTTTTTTTGCCGTTTAACAAAGTTCGACGCCTAGTTAATCCCGACGCGTAACGTAACGCGTTAGGCCAGCAGTAGATTCGCCATATTTTTAACGTATTAAAGCCGGACAAAAAACGCTTACGTATTTAAGTTAAGGATTCTTTCGATAATCGATTTCTTTTCGGTCGGTATTAATTTTCGCAAATTGGGAACGGTATCGTATTGCGCAGGTTTACCGTTAATTCGGGTTCTTAAAGTAAAAGCTGGAACCGTATATATAAAACTAAATTTGGTATAAGAAAATTTAAGGTTATTCTTTTTAGCCTAAACGGCTAAGTTCATTCTGGCTTTTTTTGTAAGCCGTTCCATGATAATGGTGTTAAAAAATAAACACTTAAAGTTGAATTATAAGAAAGTTAGAAAAAACGCGCAGCTCGCTTGTACGCGCAGCTCGCTTGTGTTATACGTTATATAGAAATTAACTTTATAAATATCGTAACATACTTGGTATTAATACCGAAACCTTTACTAATATTTATTATATCCAACTTTTCGTTTACCTATATAAAATTCCGATATAAAAGAATTTCGAAATTTATCTACTATCCTAATTACGCAAAAAAAAATAAAAAATAAAAAAAATAGCTTAATATTAAATAGCCGAAACCCTGTACCTTTATAAATTTTATATCTTAAAAAAAGAAATTTTAAAAACTACAGCCGGAAATACCGGTAAACCTTAATTTAAAGTACCTATTAAAGTACTTATTAATAGACGATTTATTTAAGGTTTCGGCGAAATTATCTATTGCGACAAACTTATTATTACCAGAATCCTTATTAAAACCGCGACGAAATATATAACGGGAACCCGGAAATATTAATTAAAATCACAAATTAATTATTATAAAAATACCGCATTTATTAAAATTTCTAATTAAAAAAATTAACGTACGTGGTAAGCCATAAAAAAGGTAATAAAAAGCCGGTTTTAAAGGATATTACTTACGGTTACGGGAAAATAAAATTATAAAATATAAAAGTTTCAGATTTATTACAAAACCGAAATTTGAAATATTTTAAATTAATACTTAAAAAAAAGCGAATATCGGAATAATTATATTTATAACGAAAAAAATAACCTTTTTAATATTAACCAAAAATTATTCATATTATTTATTTACCCCTATAATTAATTCCTTACGTTAATTAATCGAGCCGAATTAAGGTATTTTAAAAAGTGAAAAAATAAAAACATTTGAAAAGTTAATACGATAAGCTTAAATAAAAACGAAAAATAAAATTTAAAAAATATTAATTCGGTTTATGAATTAAAAGATAAAAGTTAAAAGATATAACTTATTAATAATTACTATGAATTATAATTTATAACGGCTTATATTAAAATTTGTTAATTTCTCTAATTTATAAAATTTATTATATATCCGTAATAATATACAATTAATCCGGATTAAAAAAACTTAATACTTATAAACCATTTAATAAACTCAAAATTAATGAAACGAATATAATAAATAAAAAATTAATTAATAATATTACTTGCATTATTTATTTTTTTTATAATTAAGTTATCTTAATATATTAAAAACATAGTTTCGAATTTTAACGTAATGTTTATATCCCGTAAGAACGTAAATGAATTAACCAAATATACTTATAACATTCTTTATTTTAACAAATTCGAAGATATACGGTTAAAAGCTGTAAAAAATTAAAACGTCCGCTTTTACTTTTAATATATTACGACGTTTATCCCGTAAGGACGTAAGTAAGTTAACAAAATATACTTATAAAATATTTTATTTCAGCAAATTCGAAAATATACTGTTAAAAGCTATAAAAAGTTAAAACGTTCGTTTTGATCTTTAATATGCCTTACTTATTAACAACCGTAACCCCGCCTCGAAATTAAACGCGTTATTTATTATCCGTCTGTAAGGGAATGACCGCGGGGGTTCCCTACTTAAGTGCGGACAAGGACTTCTAACGCCAATTGGCGTTGAAACTGCTGATCTTTTGGATCATGTGGCGGAGTAGCTAGTCCTTTCTATTCCCTTACACTGTCCTGATTAAAACCGGCCGAATTTCGTTTTTTAATTTTTTATTTAATATTACGATTATTATTATTATTAGATAAAAACCGTTTACTTTTAGCGCGTAATTTTATAACCTTAATAAAGATTATTACGTTAATTTTATTTTTCGATAATGTATTACACTAGTAAACGAGACACACTATTAAGCGAGACACTTTTTTAGCTATTCCAATTACATATCTTCAATTGCCCATTTCTTAACAATTACAATATGGAACGCCTTATAAAAGAAGCGAGAATAAACCTAGCTTTTCAGGTTAAAAAACGAAATTCGAAATTTAGTTATAAAAAGCTTAGTTTTATCTATAAAGTCTCACATTCTTCCCTAGCATACCGTTTTAGCGGTAAACGCGCCCGAGCCGATATTACTTCTTTTATGCAAAAATTGACGCCAACCGAAAAAAAATCGATTGTCGACCGAATTTTTTACTTAAATACGCGAACGTTTCCTATCCGGCTTTAACATATTAAAGATATGGCTAATTTATTACTTGCTTAACGTATTACGGATCGCGTCGGGATTAATTAGGCGTCGAGATTTATTAAACGGCAAAAAAAAATTTAGACGCGTTTAAATCGGAAAATCGATTATTAACGGATTTTATCCGAAAATCTAGAAACATTTCGCAAATAATTCGAACTTATTTAGGTTATTATCGCAAAATACGGCATCGCAAAAAAGGATATTTATGTTACGGATCTCTGGTGGGACCTGGGCTCGAGGCTTGGCTCTCTCGGAGCTGGCCAACCTCGCGGGACGAGGTTACGTGACAGTAAGAATGATCTAGTCGATCTAATAGATTATATAGATCAGAGTGATTTATGTGATCTGGCAGATCTAACAGATTTACGACATACTTATTTGGAAATAAATGGATATATAGGATTCGGTTTTTTATGTAAATAGCACTTACTTAGTTTCGTTTTTTAGTTATTAATTTAAACTTTTAACTGGAAGCCACTGTATCGTTTTTTAATTAAGGGAAAAGTTTTTAAAAAAACTTTAACGAACAAATCCCTAATGAATTATTTTTCGCCTTATTGTTACCTACAAATCAAGACTTTATTTTGGATATTGCTTATACTTTCAGGTAGATGTATAACAGGTTCGTTATATTTTGATAGTTCCTTGATTAATAACCGACGGATGATTCCAAGTTTAATCGGGTATAAGCTTTCTTAAACTTACTAAAGACGATATTATAGAACGACCTTTAAAAGATAAACAGTATACCCGATTTTCGTTATAAGCCAATAAAGGATTAGTAACCAGATTAGATAATTTACCCCCTATCAAAGAAGTTCTTTAGCTAATTAATAACATTATGCCTTTTATAACCCGCGGCAAAGGAGAACCTTTTTCTTCCTAGACCTAGTAACTAATTCCGGCTTTAAAAGATATTATTAAGGTTTAGGGAGATTCGGAAAAGGAAGAAGAATTAATGGTTTAGGAACCTTAGGGCCTAAAGGGAAAAAAAAAGAAAGCTTTTTCTTAAGGAGAAAATGAAGATCTTGTTACGCAGAATCCAAGCCTTGGAAAAGGATAAAAAGGAAAGACCTTAACCTTTTAGAAAAATTATGGCTTAACCTACCCGAAAAATGAAAAAGAGAATTTTAATACTTTTATTGTTCGGCCTTAATCGGTACCACAAAGCTATTATCTTACCCTTTAGCTATTACGGAATGCCGGAAATTAAGGGCTATAAGTTAATTCCCGAAGTCTTATAACGGAATTATAAATATGGAAGGATTTTTCGTTTAAGCTAGAACTTAGCTTAAGTTTTATTAGAGCTTTTTAATAAAGGATTATTAAAAGGTAATGGCCATTTTTCAGTTACTTACTGGATAAGTTTTTTTGTAGTTCGAACCTATTATAAAGGATTACTTGGAGAATTATTTTAAGGAATCCTTAAATATTACCAATTACATTTTTAACGATTACCGATATTTCAAAAACCGAATACGAGTTATGTTTAAAAATCTAAATAAGGAATAATACGTAATAAAATAATTATATCTTTTTCATTAAATTAAGTTAGCCGTAAAATATACGACGGAATTTAACCGCTTGGCTGTAATTTTTAATTTACCCGAAAGTACGTTATTTTTTTTAACGATAACCTAAAACCATAAGTTAAGGATAAAATATATATAATACCTAAGATAGGATTTTTTAAGGAGTATACTAATAAAATAATTATCGCTAACTGACGTACCTTAAATCGGTATTTCGAAAAAAAAAAGGAATTAATAAACGAAATAACGATAAAGGTTTTAACAGCCGAATTACAAAGGATAAGGGCAAGCTTTAAAAGGAAGTAAGTACTGTTTCGAAGGAACCCTAAAAAGATAAGTCTAATATAAAATATTTTAATTGTAGCAAAAAGGGACATTTTAAAAGCGAATATTACTTTTCCGTTAAAAGGAACTTTAAGAAAGAAGGGATTTTTTAACCTTAAAAAAAAGCTAAAGCGGCTGAACAAAAAACAGATAGTAAGGTAAAAAAGGAAGAGAATAAAGTTAGTTCGATTTTTTTCCAGCTAGAATTTATTATTGCCATTATTATTTAGATTTAGAACGATATTTTAAAGTACGAGGATTTCCTTATTTGCTAGGATTTTAAGGTTAAAGCTTGTAAGTATTACCCCGGATAGACGGCCTTTAGGATAGCTATAGAGCTAGGATGTTTTTACCGTTTTGATATATTTTAGTGTGAGATGTATGACGAGAATGGTTAGTTCCGATCCGACGTTAGAAACTACGGATAGTTATTTCCGGAGCTTTGTGAGCTTTTTAAATGTACGGTATATATTAAACCTTGCGAAAATTAATATAAGTCGTTGCATTTTACTGTTCGTTCTATCGACGATTATCTTATTCATCTTAAAGTTAAAGAAGATAATGATTTTTGGCCTAAATAAAACAAAAAGATACTTATTAAACTAAATAATAAGTGTAAATATATAAAAACTTTTCGATAGTTAAAGTACTTTAGGTTTTGTTACTTACATCCCGAATTAAAATAAAGCCAGAAAGTTATATTGTAAGGATGCTTATGTTATTTCCCGATGTTTTATATTTAATATGAACTTTTAAATATGGGAATACTTTTTTCGGAAGATTATATTTTTAATTACCTAATTCGAGAGATATAAAATTAAGAATTAAGCCCGAAAAAATTAGTTACCGTCGAATGTAAATATGGTAAGAAAATATGGTTTAAATGTAAGAACGATTAATGCATTAAATATACTGTTCGAAAGGGACGCGAATGGAGATTTTCTTTGGTTGGATATTATTACAAGTTAAAAAACGCCTAAGGTTTTCGAAAGTAAGGTATCGAGAAGCCTTAATTTATAAGACTTTATGCAAGGTAGCAAAGGGATTGCGTAGTTAAATCGAAATTTTACTTTAATACAAAAATAGCATATTTAAAGCTATAATCGACTTAGGAATCGAAGGTAACTTTATTTTTTCTACGGCAGCAAAAAAATATTAAGTTCCTTAAAGGTATAAACTAAAATTTTATAAGTTACGAATAATGGACGGAAGTTTATTTAAATATAAAAATGAACAAATTTTACGAAAAATTGAAGAATTTCTTGTTTAGATCCAAGGATATTAAAAACGAATTTCGTTGGATATTACCGACATTTCCGAATATGATATTATTTTGGGAATATTATGGTTTAGGATTAGCAATTTATATATTAACTGGAAATACCAAATATTTTCCTAGGAAAGTAACTAAAAACTACCCAAAAAGGATAAGTAGGAAATCTGTTATATTATTAAAAAGGTATAAGTATCAGATCAAGCCGAAATAATACCACTTAAATATCGAGAGTTTAAAAGATTATTGAAAAATAAAGAAAATTACGAATTACCATTATATAATTAATAGGATTATCGGATAACGTCTCACACCACCTCGCGGTACATACCACCTCGCGGTACACTTTTTGGCACCTCGCAGGAACGAAATCAAATAAAGCAACCACAACGCCATAAATCAATTTAAATTAGTCGGATTCTTCTTCGCTAAAGGTATCTACAGCTTCTTTATAAGTACGCGCATTATATCCGGGCTTGCCGTAAACGCCATACTTCCGTTTTTTCGTTTTAACCCTTTTGCGATGATTACCTTTAGCCGTTGTTGGCAGGGATTTTTTACTATCCTTTTCTTTTTTAGCCAAAAGAACTTGTTTTTTTTATATAATAAGTGTTCCTTTTTTTTTAAAGACGTTTATTTTTGGTTTTTCGGCATTTATTAAAAAGATAATTCGTTTTACGTAATTAAGCGGTTTTTTCCCGAAAAAGCGCAACTTTATACAAAAGCAATAAGTTACTTTTGGTTAAAAGATTAGCCGATTTAACTATTTTTGTCGGCGAGCTGCCCTGGTGATTTCTGATTTTTTTTTGCAAGTAACATCCTTATTTCGTTATTTTTTGGATATTTTTAAGGGTTTTCGTAAGGGGGGAAAAAATAAAACCGGCGGAAGTAAGCGGCAAGACGGTCGGCGTAAGTATAACTGAAGAAATTTCTAATTCGGAAAGGACGTTATTAGGATTAAATGAAATAAGCCTAACTTTTGCAAATTCAGCTTTAATATTATTGGACGTTATGGTAATTTTAAACGTATCGTAAAAGCCGGTAAGGAAATCTTTTTTTACGATATAAGTATAATAATGTCGTATTAAATTTTCGATATAAAACGAATAGGCGCGTTTTAAGACGTAAAAGTAAGATACGTTAAAAGGTTAAAACCGATAAAAAAAATGGGAAGGTATATAAAAAATAATAATATCGTTATTCGCGTAGTATTTTTCGAATTTTATCGAATAGTAGCTTTCGTAACCGTCGAGGATAAAAAGGCGTTTCGTTCTTTTCGTACGTGTCCGAATATGTTTATCGAAATGTTGGATTTATTTTAAACTTAATTTGTTCGTTATTTAATTATTATAACTAATACCGATTTTTTAATCGGCTGGTAATAGGTTATCGCGATATTAAAAACCAAGGTAGGTTTTTTCCGCCAAAATAATAAATAGCGGTATAACCTAATTTTGCGAATTAATAGTTTATATAACTGTAACCTATTTCCGATTACCTTATTACGCCTATTTAAGTTTTCCACGTTTTTCGGTATTTATAATTATTATACCGTAAATTATTAAAAGTTTCATTAAAAAACCCGTTTTGTTAAAGTTATAAATATCTTTTTTTATAATGCCGTATTTTGCGATTATAATCCGAACAAATTTAAATTATTTACGAAATACTTTTAAATCTTTGCATAATACTTTTTAATAATCGATTTTTCGATTTAAACGCGTTTTAAGTTTATTTTGCCGTCGTACAAATCTCGACGCCTAATTAACCTTAACGCGTTTCGCGATACGCTAGGTAAGCAACAAATTTGCTATATTTTTAACGTATTAAAGCCGGATAGGAAACGTTCGCGTATTTAAGTTAAGGATTCGGTCGATAATCGATTTTTTTTCGGTCGAAATTAGATTTCGCAAACTGGGAATAATATCGGTTCGGACGTATCTGCCGTTAAGTTGCGACCTTAAGGTAGTAAATATGACGTTATAAATAGAACTAAGCTTTTTATAATTAAGTTTCGGGTTTTTCTTTTTAGCCTGAACGGCTAGGTTTATTCTCGCTTTTTTTATAAGTCGTTCCATATTATGGTTGTTAAGAAATAAGTAATTGAAGTTAGATAATTAGAACGTTGGAAAAAGTGTACCGCGAGGTGGTATGTACCGCGAGGTGGTGTGAGACGTTACCTATTAAAAAAGGATATTATTTAAAATTTTATAAGATTTATTACATAAACCTTAAAAAGTTAAAAGCTTTATAAAAAACCATTTAACTTAATTTAAAAAAAGGATATATTCGACCTTCTAACTTTTCTGCTAGATACCCCGTCCTTATAATACCAAAAACGAAAAACGAAAAATAAAAGATTAACGAAAATAAAAATTTAATCTTTAAAAAAGGTATCGATTATAGATAACTTAACAATATTACGATTAAAAATGGATACCCTTTAACCTTTATAAATACCCTAAAAGAAAATGCTAGCAAAATTAAGTGGTTTACTATACTTAACCTGCGAAACGGTTATTATCGTATTAAAATGGCTAAAAGAAAAGAATGAAAAACGGCATTTAGAACGATACATGGATTTTATAAGTACCAAATAATACCTATGAGATTTATTAATGCTCCTGCCAGTTTTTAACGCTTGGTTATAATTACTTTACGAAAATATCTGGATAAGTTTGTATTCGTCTACCTTGACGACATTCTTATTTATTCCGAAACTTTGGAGAAGTATAAATAGCATATGGCTTAAATACTTAGAACCTTAAATAAGGCAAATATCCGAATCAACCCAGCCAAAAGCGTATGGCATACGTAGAAGCTAAATTTTCTGGGATATATACTTACCTCCGGCTAAATTCAGATTTAACGCTTTAAAAAAAAGCAATTAAGAATTAGCTTATCCTTAATAAAGCAACCATTATTAACATTCGGCAGATTTTAGGATTTACGGATTACGTACGAGGCTTAATTAAGGGATACGGAAATATAATTAAACTATTAATAAAACTGATTACTAAAAAGTACGTTAATAAGGAATTTAAACTTTTAAAGGATGCAAAAAAAGCGTTTTAGATTTTAAAAGACGTAATTATTAATGGACCCATAATGAGATTACTTAATATAAATAAAAAGAAACGTTTAAAAATAAACGCCTTAGATTACGTATTAGGTGCCGTTTTAAAATAATTAAAAGATAATAATAAATGGTACCCGGTGGCTTATTATTCGAAAGTATTCCGAAATGCAGAACTTAAATATCCGATTTATAATAAAGAACTATTAACAATTATTAATATTTTTAAGGAATAAAAGTCCTTCCTTAGCGAAATTAAAAGGCCTTTTAATATCTATTCCGACCACAAAAACCTTACTCGATTTATAAAGGCATAAAAATTAAATAAACGATATAAAACTTAGATAATTTTTTAATCAGGATTTAACTTTAAAATATATCATATTAAAGGAAAGGAAAATATTTAGGCGGATATTTTTAATCGTAAAGGTGATTATGATCTAAAGGTTCCTAAACGAATTCTGTAAATGTTATAATATAACCAGGATAATATTATATAGCTATACGAGATCTTAAAGAAATTAACCCTTAAACTTTTAACACGATTTCGAAGTTCCTACGACATAAATAAAAAGAAAAAGATTTAATAGCTAAAGGGATAGCTAAAAAATTAGTTACTGTACTATAGCAAAATTTATATTCCTAAAAGCTAACAGGAATAATTCGTAAAAAGATTTTACGAAAACTTATTACATGAATATTAAGGAATTTTTAAAATTACTCGACGATTATAAGAGAAATACGACTTCCCAGAATTATGTTAAGTAGTTAAAAAAGTTGTTAAAAATTGCAATATCTGCAATAAGGCCAAAATAGCACGTTATAAGCCTTATAAGTTATTGCAACTTACCGATATTTTAACAAGGCATGGAATACCGTAGTTTAGGATTTTATTATTAGCCTTCCTCCATTTAAAGACCTAATTACCGGAATCGAATACGACGGAATCTGGGTGATCGTTGATAGATTGACTAAGTATGAATACTTCGTACCTTTTAAGGAATTACGACGGTAAAATAACTGGTTTACGTATTTATCTGATATTACTTTAATAAATACGGAATATTAAAAAAGATTATTTTTAATCGAGATAAGTTCTTTACATCTAAATTTGGTACCAGTTTTTTTAAATAAATAAATATTAAGCTTAAGTTTTTAATAGCTTATTATTCCTAAATAAATAGTTAAATGGAATAACTAAACTAGACCTTAAAATAATACCTCCGAAGCTATGTTAATTACCCGTAAGATAATTAGATAAAGCTATTACTATTAGCATAAGTAACCTATAACACGTTTACTAATAAAGATATGGGCATATTTCCTTATATAGCCGTATACGGACATAAGGCAGTAACCTAACGACTAAAGCAATTAATACACAAAACTCCTGTAATCATTATTATAATTCCCTAAGCAAAAATAATGATAATTAAAATTAAGACGATACAATCCCACTTACAAACCAAGTTGCGTTTTTTCCAGTAAAAAATGGCTTAATATTATAATAAAAAGAGAATTAAGGAACCAATTTTAGCGAGAGGAAACAAGGTCTACTTGTTACGTTAAAGGTAAAACGTAAAGTCGAACATTTTACGAATTAAGATTAAAAGGTTCAACGATAAACTTAATTTTAAAAATTTTAATCCGTTTAAAATTAATAAAATCATTTCCAAAACCAATTACCGACTGTTACTACCTAAGATAATAAAAATACACCTTATTTTTTACATTTCTTTATTTAAACCAACACCTAAAAACGCCCCATTACAAGTAAGCCTAAAAATCGAAAAGGACGATAATAAGTACAAAATCGAAAGGATACTAAACTTCAAAATAATTAAAAACAAAATCTAATACCTAATTAAATAGGAAAGATACTTATACGAAGAAAATACTTAGGAACCACTTAACCACTTAATAAATGCGATAGACTTAATTAAAACGTTTTACCGACGGAATTCTAACCGACCATCTTTAACGTAATTAAGATTATAGGCGATAAAGGTCCCCCGCTTAAATCCAACTTAGCGGCGGTCTAGTCGAAGGAAGTAGACGCTTCCGCCATAGCGTCCATCTCGGAAGCAAGCTATACTTGCTCCGCTTCTACTCGGCGCCGCTCTTCTTCCATCTTCTTTTTTTTTTTTAATTCGTCCAGTTTGGATTTTTTATTAAAAATCTTAACGGCCTTCTTTTTTAAAATGTCCTCCTGACGACGTAAGCGTTATAACTTATTTATTCTTTTTAACATTTCTTCCTAAAATTTTCGTTGGAGCTTTACGAACTTATTTTTAATAAAGTAACATTTCTTTTAAAGACGGTCGTACTTAAAACTAATATTTTTTAAGGAAAACATAGTAATGGCCTGACCGTCGCAGTTACGTTGAAGACGAAAGTAGTTATGACAGCTTGGAATGTTTTCGGTTAAAAAACATTGTTTTTCGCCGAAGGTTAAATAATAGGAATACGGCAAAACCTTAAAACCAAATTTGATAATATATGCTAACCGCTTATCCCTGAACTGACGCTAATTGGCACGAAGCTTTCGCGTTAATTTTTCTATATAACCCGTTATAATAAGTTAGCACTTAACGAGGAACAATTTCGATTAAAAAAAACCACTTACTTTTCTATCTTTAAAACAAAGATCCTAAAAGGAGGAAAATAATGTTACGGATCTCTAATGGGATCTAGGCTTAAGGCTTGGCTCTTTCGAAACCGGCCAACCCCGCGGGACGAAGTTACGTAATAATAAGAATGATCTAGTCGATTTAATAGATCACATAAATCAGAGTAATTTATATAATTTGGCAAATCCAACAGATCCATAATACACTTACTTGGAAATATATGGATATATAGAATTCGGTTTCTCATATAAATAGCACCTACTTAGTTTCGCTCCTTAGCTATTAATCTAAGCTTTTAACTGGAGGCAACTGCACCGTTCTCTAATTGAGGGAAAAGTCTTTAAAATCTCTTCAACGAACAAACCCCTAGTAAATCATTCCTCGCCCTATTGTTACCTGCAAATCAAGACCCCATTTCGGATACTGCTCATACTTCCAGGTGGATGTATGACAGGTTCGTTACAATTTATAATTTCGACGAAACTGGATTTTTAATAAAGCTTTTTATAATAACGGGCATAATAATTACTAATACCGAAAAACGTAAAAAACTTAAATAAACGTAATAAAGGAATAAAAAATAAATTATAATTATCTAAATTATTAATTTTTAAAGTTAAAATATTTTGTTATTTATCATTATAATAAGAAAAAATTACCTGATGTTTTAATATCGTAATAACTTATTACTAATAATCGATTAAAAGGTTATATTAAGTAATAATAACTAGATAATTAATAAATTAAATTTAAAATAAATTTAGCATTTTAACAAACATATTCGAACGCGTACGATCGGTTCGAAACGTTTTTTCATTTTCGACAGTTACGAAAACCATCATTTAATAAAATTCGAAAAATATTACGTTAATTACGATATTATTACGTTTTGTACGCCCGCGCATTTTTTATATTAATTTTAACCTTTTAATATACTTTTTTTTTTTTTAAACGCGCTTCTTTACGAGATATTGAAAACTTAATGCGATATTATTATATCTATATTACCCAAAAAGATTTTCTCGCCGGCTTTTACGACGCGTTTTAAGCTGCCATAACGTCTAATAATATCAAATCTGGATTTGCAAAAGCTGGATTTATTTTATTCGATCTTAATAATATCTTTTCCGAATTAAAAGTTCCTCCGGTTATACCTATACCAACCGTCTTGCCGTTTGCCTCCGCCGGTTTTATTTTCCCTTTTATGAAAACCCTTAAAAATATTTATAAAGTAATTAAATAAGGACGTTATTTACAAAAAGGGATTAAAAATTATTAAGGTAACTCGTTAATAAAAATAATAGAATCAGTTAATCTTTTAACGAAAAGTAACTTATTATTTTTATACGAAATTGCTCTTTTTCAGAAAAAAAACGTCCAATTACACGAAACGAATTATATCTTAAGCAAACGTTAAAAAACTAAAAACAAACGTTTTTTAAAAAAAACATTTATTATATAAAAAGGATAAGCTTTTTTAGCCGAAAAATAAAAAGGTAATAAAAAATGCAGTTAATAACGGCTGGAAGTAATTATCGCAAAAGGGTTAAGACGAAGGAACGGAAATGTGACGTCTGCGGCAAGCCCGGACATAATACGCGTATTTATAAAAAAGCTGTAAATACGTCTAACGAAGAAGAATCCGATTGATTTAAATTGATTTAGTATGTTATGGTTATGTTATTTGAATTTGTTGTTTCGGAATGCCAAAAAGTGTCTCGCTTATTAGTGTGTCTCGCTCACTGGTGTAGCACGTTATATTATTTATAACGTTCAGTTACGTAATATCCCCTTTTAGTAATGCTAGCAATTCCGGTAACAATATAAAAATAAACAAACTATGCAAATATAAATACGGTAACGAAGGTGGTTCTAATAAATTAGAAATATTAAGGAAATATAAGCCTTAAACCGACGTTATAAATAATAAAAATAAAAGCGATTCTTAATTAAGACGATTTAAAATATTACAAGTTATATATACGGATACGGACGTTACAATAGCCGGGTTCGCAATCCTAAATTACGAAAGCGCATAAACCGCATACTAAGTTAATATTTAAATAATAAAAATTATAATTAAATCTTTAATAACTAGTTTAAACTAAACGGTTATATAAAGCGTACCTTAATTAAAATCGTATGTAACTTACGGCGGCCTTATAATTTTTTAAACGTTTATCGAATTTATAATGTAATAATAGTACGTACTTTATATAAATCGGTCCGAAATATAGGGATATAGTGTAACGAACCTGTCATACATCCACCTGGAAGTATGAGCAGTATCCGAAATGGGGTCTTGATTTGCAGGTAACAATAGGGCGAGGAATAATTCACTAAGAGTCTTGTTCGTTAAAGAGATTTAAAGACTTTTCCCTTAATTAAAGAACGGTGTAGTTGCCTTCAGTTAAGAGCTTAGATTGATAGCTAAGAAACGAAACTAAATAAGTGGTATTTATATAGGAGACCGGTTCGTTATATATCCAATTGTTTTTCAATAAGTGTGTCATAGATTTATGTAATTTATGTGATTTAGTTTCAGATTACCTAGATCACCTAGATTACTCGAGGGCCAAGCCCTTTAGCCGACTTTTAGCCGTGGCGCATTCCCGCGTTAAGTTTTAAAGGTAAAACCTTAAGATAAAAACATTATTCTTATAATATTATTTTCTCTTTTTAAGGATTTTTATCCTAAAGATAAAAACAATAAATCATTTTTTTTTCTAAACCCACTTTTAAATTTGGTTAACCTTTATCATATCAGGCCGTATTAAGAAACAAAAAAAAAAAGCTTCGTTTAAACCAACGCGATTTTCGGGATAATCGTGCTAACTTAATTAAGAAATTTGGTATTAAGGCTTTTCCGTATTTTTATTATGTTCGATTTAATAAGGCCGAATATTTTTACGCCTTAAAATATTTAAGTTATAATAATTGTATTCGTCGTTAACGTTTTTCCTATAACGATTTAACCATAAATTCCTTAAAAAAGATAAACGAGATATAAGAACGTTTTTAAAAGGAATAACGGGAAGTTAAGGATAATTTCTTGGTATACCAAAAAGCAGCGGAAAAGGAGCTGGACAAGTTAAGGCGTTGCCAAAATGAAAAATCGAAAAACTTTATTAAAAAATTAAAACGCTTACGTTTTTAATAAGATTTCCTTAAAAAACGGGTATTAAAAATATTAAAAAAAAGGTTTAACGTATAACACAAGCGAGCTGCGCGCACAAGCGAGCTGCGCGACATTTGGCACCTCGCAACAATCAATCCAAATAACTCAACCACAACACATCCAATTG